>JAJIZL010019382.1:1421546-1434684 GCA_023969395.1 Amblyomma maculatum | reverse complement strand
ATTGCCTGTTTTGAGTTCACATCAATTCAAAAAAGATCCACGATAATGGTAAAACTCGCAACAACCAGACTTCGGCTGTCACGAAAGGTTTAAAATTTTTTGAGGACAGCCAGTTCATCAAGCACACTGATCCAGTCAGGTGGACCAGAAAGCACCCGATACGTTTCTCTAAGGAGCAGCACACTCTCGATAAAGTTCTCGCGTACAGAACGCGTGTTGACATCTGCATGTTGCACCTGCATCCTTGTTTTCCACAGGCTGTGGAGGCTCAGGACCATGACTAAATCCAAAGGAATACCCTCACTCTCGACTGGAAGGAACCGTATGCCATACGGATCTAACGGAAGGTCTTTCTTTAGTGTTCTCTGGAGAACATCCCAGTGAAAGACTGGGTCCCAGCAATCCAGAAAGACGTGCTCGATTGTCTCTGGTTTTTTGCAAAGGAGACAGTCTGTTGTCCAGGGAACGAATAAGCCTCTTTCATGTAACCAGGTTTTAACAGGTAATGTGTTGGAATGTAGCTTAAAGAAGAACGTTTTAACTGAAGGCCTAACTGGCATCTTTTTCACACGCTTTAAGACATCCTGTCCGGGGCCTCCACGGTGTGGTGCACGGTAAATCGGCAACGGTATCATCACATCCAGAAGATCTTTGTACAGCTTCTTCTTACACACTTTGCTCAAGTATTCCATTGAAAAACGCGCATGCAACATTCTGAAAGACAAGACAACTTCGCGCATGTACCCTTTTAAAGCGCCACTCATATTCTCACCAGAACAGACAACGTATTCTGGAAGCATTTTACACAGTCGTACTTGCATGACCGTCCTCAAGAATTTGTCGTTTTGATCACGAAGGAAAAAAAAACGCGAGACAACCTGTCGCAAAAAGAGATGCACAAGGCCCAAGCCCCCCGCCTTAACAGGCAGAAAGAGGTTGGTTCTGCTGCACTTTTCCCATGTTGATGACCACATGAAAACGGCAAAGACACGATGAATTTTTTGAATGCTAACACGCGTCGCCGAAAGCACATTCATTACGTACCATATCTTTGCCACAAGGAAAACATTGCACACATAAGCGCGTGAGAACATTGACAACGGCTTGCCCTGCCATGAATCAGCTTTCTCTCTCGCTCTCTCTGCTTGGCCAGCCCAGAATGGGGTGGGATCTTGGTACGATTCAAGCGGCACGCCTAAATACTGGGTCGGCAATTTTGACCATTGCAAACGAGAAAAGTATTCAGGCGTAACATCCCAGTCTCCATGCCAGAAACCGGCACTTTTTTCCCAATTTACTTCACAGCCTGTCTGTCGGCAGAATTTTTCAACAAGGGCAGTAACTTCTTGAATGCTTTCTCTGCTTGAACAGAATACAGCGATGTCATCTGCATATGCCAGCATTTTGACCTGTGCTGACTGCAGCATAAAACCAGTTATACGTTCATTGTTTATGATAGACCGGCAGAGAGGCTCGAGGTAGGCCGCGAACAGTAGGGGTGACAGGGGGCAGCCTTGCCTCACTGACGACAGCACACGAATGCTGTCAGTGAGCTCTCCATTCACAATTATCCGTGTCGTGCAGTTCGCATACACCATTCGAACACCTTCCTCAATCACTCGCCCTATGTTTGAGTGTGTCAATACTTCGAACAAGGCATCGTGCGAAACGCGATCGAATGCTTTGGCGAGATCCAGCTGTATCATTGCCACTCGAGATCCAATCGCGTCACAACACTCTAAAACAGTTCGTACCACGTGCACATTAGTTGCGATGCTTCGACCTTTAATGCCGCACGTCTGGTGTGGCCCAACCAGACTCGGTGACCAGAAAGATACCGAGAGTGAGCAACTGGACGGCAGTGGCAGCGGGGAGCCGCCACCAAAAACAACCGGGAGGAGACGGCCGGCCGTCAAATCGCGGCCGAACCCGAACGTCCCATCCGAGTCAAGGCAGGCGGTGAAACCGCCTCCATAATCCTTTGGCCTGTGTGGCCAGGTGGACTCAGTAAAGACGGTGCTGGCTGTGATCTGTACGGCGCCTGCAAAAGACTGGATTGGGGAACGCTGCATGGAGGCTTTATGCACTGTGAGTTTAGTGTTTTGTTACCCGCCACGAACTCTTATTAGCGGGGCTTTTGTTACTAAACATGGCGGTTAATCTCGATGTAACACTTCGTCTAGCATCTTTAAATGTCCGGGGTTTGGGAGCAAGAAGACGACAAAGTCAGCTGCGACGCCTAATTCTTGAAAATGACCTTGACCTAATCGCTATCCAAGAAACTAAGATTGAAAGCGAAGAGCTAACTGATCGTATGGCGTCGTCCTTTTCTTCTTTGTATGACGTATGCGTCTGCCATTCCGTCGGCGCGTCGGGTGGCTGCGTTTTATTTATTCGTAAAAGTTTAGGCATCAACGTTGCTTCCGTTGTGGCTTCCCAATGCCGTCGCCTTCTTGTTGTTGACTTTTCGTTTTCAAATTATAGTTATCGTGTTGTCTGTGTTTATGCTCCGAACGCGGTGAGCGAGCGCAGAACATTTTTCGAAAGTCTCGAAATGCATCTTAGGTGCGACAAGGTAGTAATATTGATAGGAGACTTCAACTGTGTTTGTTTCGCTCAGGACCGCGCAAAAAATTTGCCAGTGAGGGATAAGAGTGCTCAGCTGCTGCACTCTTTAATTAATGAGTGTAATCTCGAAGACGTTGGCTATTTGTTCTCTTACGACGCACACCCTAAATACACGCATTTTCAAAGGGATAGCCACGCCAGATTAGATCGCATTTATGTCTCTGTTGAACTGGCTTCATTGTGCACAGAGTATGACGTTAAGCCCGTAAGCTTCAGTGACCATTGCTTAGTAATTGGAACATTTGGCAGGAAACAGCGGAGGTCACGATTTAACTGGCACCTGTGGAAATTTAACGTGAAGCTTTTAGAGGACGACAGTTTTGTAAGAGAGACAACGAAAGAACTCGATAAATTACTTTCGACGCAGGCCGAAAGCTATATAGTTGAGTGGGAGGAGCTAAAGCAGAGAGTAAAGCTTTTAGCTATCAAAACTGCAAGCGCAATTCGATATGAGGAAAAAAGAAAAGAGAAAGAAATGCACGAGGAGCTTGAGTTTTTGCTTAGCATGGATAGCATCCAGCCGGGAAGATATGCAGAAGAAATAAAAGCCTTGAAACGACAACTTGAAAACATTGACACTGAAAAGTATAAGGCAGCAGTGATAAGAGCAAGGTCGGAAAAATTTTGGGCGGGGGAGACGCCAACTAAGCGAGCGCTGTCAGATGAGAAACGGCACGCGTATCAAAAGGAAATACGGCAAATTGACAACCGAGGTGCTGTAACTAGTGACCCTGCTACTATCAAAAATACCTTTATAGAACACTACAATGAATTGCTTGGCCGTAAACGCGAAGTCAAAAATGGCTTTCAGGCAGAATTTTTGCGCCAAATGCCAAAGCTCGATGAGGATGTTAAAACGCGTCTAGAACGACCCATAAGTTTGACAGAAATAGAAAGTGCGATAGACGACCTTCCAATGGGAAAGTCGCCAGGACCTGATGGGCTTGGCGCTGCTTTCTACAAAGCATTTAAAGATTACACAGCCCAGATTTTGCTTAAAGTGCTAGATGAGTCATACGAACGTAAGCAGGTCCCACCTTCGTTTTCTACCTCGCACATTGTTTTAATTCCGAAGTATGATGAGCCAGGAAAACGCCTGTTGGTGGGTTCTTATCGGCCGATAAGCCGCTCGGCTACGCCGCGCCACAAGAAGCTTGGAAATATTTCTAGTTTTTATGTCATGGCCCCATTTACAATAAAGTGTTTCTGCTGCCGGTCTAAAAATTACTTCTTGATCATCGGCGCATGCTGCCTGCTCTCACGTCTTGCAACTAATGTTCTGGATGCCTATGCGCACTATATTGTGCACTGGATCCATTTTAACATGTGGAATTTCACAGCGCTGGCAAATGTAGTGGCGCCGGCACTTCGGTCATGTTCTGCTACCGTGGACGTAATTTTCGCTGAACACGGAGCTGTAGCACAAACCTTGAAGGAAAAAAGTGCGACGAAGCTTCAAAACTGACAAGCGCAGCAGCGAGGACACTATTTTGCTGGTAACTAAATCTTATTTGTATGTAAACATGTCAGGAAGCGTTGCGATGACCGAGGGCTCGGTTTGTTTATACACAGTGCAAGAAGGAGCGCAAAAGCTTGAGAAACATGTAAAGTATTGTGCATTACAAGCCCTCTATGTTTTTTTTTTCTTCCTTTATGGGCCCATCGCTCGGTAAATTACTCTCTTCATCGTTTTATTTATTTCGGATAAGGCCGTCATTGCGAGTACGCTGTTGCCAAGTTGGCCCTTGAGGGATGCGACGCCACGGGCCGCGCCGGCTCGCTAGCCACGGCCGCTCAATGGAGGCGCACTTGGTGCGGCCCGTCGCGTCGCGCCTCAATGGCTGGGGAAGCGCGTATTGGGAGAAGTTACAGTTTCCGCCGCGGGGGCGCCACCACTCCAGGACAAGGCGCCGCCGGCACGGTCGAGCAGACGACGCGGAAGGAGCGCGCTGGCTGGGTTGGCGCGTGTTATCGTTTTGACTACTCAGCATAACAGCGTCCTAAGCGTATGCAGCACCATGCCAGGCAACTGCTGTGCGCCGCTGTGCACCACGAAAGCAAGAAAAGATCGGTTACCATGGGTTCCCGTGCGATTCACAACGTCGAGCAGCATGGCTGAAAAACATATCTCGGGAAGGTTAGGACGGAAAAGGAAGCCGGTGGGAGCCGAGTGACAAGTCACTGGTATACTCACTGCACTTCACAGATGACGATTACAGGAAGAACATAAAACTGAAGATCCTGCTTCCTTCAGCTGTCCCCTCCGTGTCCCCGAACTGCCCACATTACAAGTTGAGTTACTCATGCGGGCTCATGTTGAGCCAAACAACCTTGAAAAAATTAATGTGCGCTAGTCAATAGCTTTATTTTCCCCACTTGTTATAGCTACACTTCATTTCCTCCTGGACAACCCCCCGTGTTATCCTGTGTGTTTCAAGATAGCTGCGCCACGATCACTTTTGTGACGATGATATCAAAATGGTATGCCTTGCCCAACATCGCATAAGTGAAGCCATAGAGACACCAAGAGGAGCCGCTCTATTTGTCAGATGACGAGTGACTCTCTTGGTTAGAGTTGGACTTTGCCAAATCAAAGACATTCAGGTCCTAGGAGGCACGTCGAAGCAAAGGCTAACCAAGCAAATTAACGTACGAAGCAACAATCATGACAACCAGATCCACAGTGGCGCAAATTAAGTACCTTCTTGATCACATCAAGTATCTTGCAACGTCTTCTGTGTGCCTTACAAGTGCATTGCGTTTAACCGAATCTTATTTTCAGCTTTCGATACGCCCTAAAGCAGGCCCTCAACAGCAGGCCTGTAGTATCGCTTTTTAGCAGCCTAAGGCAATTCAAAGGCGGGAACGACAGAGTTGACGCAAGGGCTGCAGTTTTCACCTCGGAGAAAATACTGAAGGTACAACTAGCGAAAAAAAAAAAAATATATCGACTGAGATACACGTTTTGCCATGCTTTGTGCAGGTTGGCATCTTGCAAGCCAACCTGCACAACCTGCAAATGCACCTATCAACAATAGACAGCTATAAAACTTGGCATTCGTGATTATGAAAGTCGTACCTTGTCAACTGCCATATCACGTCTGCTGCGAGAGAGTTTTCGAGTCAGCTTGGATTCATTCATGTGTGGTGTGAACCAGCAGCTGACATAGAGTTAGCACCGATTGAATTTTTGGCTGGTTACCTTGCACGTCCATTTGAAGAGAAAGTATGAATAGTTTAACAGAATCTGATGAAACATTTTTATTTATTCTGTTTTCAGTGCCTGCCCGTGTTCTCATTATTTATATGTTACCAAAGTTCAAATAACTTCTAGTGCTTACTTTAGAGTGTCAATAATTTTATTTTATTAGTCCCCATCCATTTATTAACTTTGTGCCTTGTGATTCCTGCAAAACCCTGGACTTATCAAAATTCTTGATGATGGACGCCTATGGTATCTGAAAATCACCACGCACTTTTGTTAGCAAGGTGATGAAGTTCCTGCAGGTCACAAGAAGCAGCAAGCTATGCAACATGTTAATTTCATCCATTCTTCCCTATTTTGTGCAATTTCCAGAGTTGATTTGCGAGAGAAAAGACCGCAGTCACACTAAGGACCTAACTAAACTAATGCGACCACTGCTGACCAACTGGACAGGCAACATTAATCAGACAGTGGAAAAAATCACGCTTGCACATAAACCTTTTTCGAGAAAAGTTCTTCGCTTGTAAAATAAGCTTGCGTGTCTTCTGTGCATCACGCGGCTTCATAAACGAGAAAAAAATTGTCAGAGCCTGCGGGCGTGTCGTTGAACTGGCTGTCTTGTGTTGTTTCTTTTGCAACAGTTTGTGTATAGCTAGTATGTTTTGGTGGTGGTACCCACTTGAATATTATTTCCAGTGAAAACGGAGGAACAGGCTGAACAATAATGTTGAACGCTACGTCCAGAAAAGTGCACGCTGAATAAATGGCCCCAAACCATGTCCCGATTTCAAGATTGCAAATATCTAATACGTTATTACAGTGGTTGAAACGCAACTAAATGGGTGCGCACTCAGCGAAGCACACGACTGCCCCGTTCTCGTTGTAAACGGAAGACCACGAATGACTTGGAAAAGCCTAGTGATGATGACTTGCCGCTATCACCTTATCAACAGCAAACTTGCACATAGCATCACATACTGAGTGAAACGCCGCTCATAATCCTAAATTGAGCAAGCGCCGACCACGCGGACGCCGAAACGAAAGCACAGCCACGGCCGCTGCGCGCAGCTCTCCGCCCGAACTCGTCCCGGAGCGGTGGCGCCGCTGCGGTGGCGATGAGAACTAGGCGCAATACGGCTCTTCTGGGCGACGCGACGGGCCGCACCCAAGTGCGCCTCCATTGAGCGGCCGTGCGCTAGCTATCACGGAGTCTCCGCTTACGTCATAGTGTGCGTCACTCGACTCCGACTACGTAGTCGGAGGGCACAGTTTGAATTCGACCGGCGGGAAAAAGAAAAAACCTCAACTTCTTATCGCAATATCTCAGCAATTATTCGATTTTTCGCTGCCGGATATGCGGCGACAGTGTCACCAAATGTAGTTTATTAGATTTTCATACCATCTTTGGCTGTCTTTAGTGTCCCTTTAATGTAACGGCACTGCGATGGGCTGAACTCGACGCTAAGACTTCAGTAGCCGTACAGTATCCGCACTGTCAGCGTCGTCCTCTTTCTCAACGCTTCATCGTGCCCGCGTTTCTCGGTCGTCGTCTTTGTCAGTGAGCACATCACTTTGGTCCCGCGTTTCCCGGTAACACTATTTTCTGCTTGGTGCAATAGAGTCGAAGCAAAAGCTTGTCTCATTTGCGGCAGGAATAAACAGCAGATGAGCACATTCTCTCAATCATATCAGGTGCCATTGACTGACAAGATGATTAATTTCCAGTTAATACACCGCACCCTACACAAAAATGGCTATCTTACCTTTAGGCCAGCAAAGCCTTGCAGGTGGTGTCAACCGGAGCAATCCAAAATGAACTTAGCACGCAAGAGTCCATCCTAGCGATTGTCTTTACTCCTGCAATGAAATTTAGAACATGGTAGTCGAATAAAGCAATGCTTCCCGAAACCAGCCGAGCTACGAACATATATCTTAAAGTAAACGGCCAATGGTACTCACACTGAGGTGCGGACTAAGATCCGCGAGACAGGACGAAACATATCGTGGTTCGACCGTTGATTCTCCGAGTGAAAGCGGCGCGCACCACCGCTGCTAGAGAGAAGACGGAAGAGAGAGGGATGAGAGAGCGCACCGGCCTTGCGAGGGCGGCAGTGACGTCTGTATGATTTATACATGACACCTCAAGTTCGAATTCCATCGGCATTCGCAACACGGCTGCTGCTGAGGCGTGGGAACGATGCAAGCGTACGCTGTCATGGTGAGCGCTGGCGCCGCTGCGTCACAAATAGCCGCCTGCTCAACGCTGTTCGACAGAACGTACGTATGCATTTTCTAGATTGAAATAACTTCGGTCTCGTCGCAATATGTTTTGATAATAATCCCATAAAAGTTTTCTTACCACATAGCGCTAAAGAGACAGGGACACAGCGAGACACACAGGACGGGCGCTAACTTACAACTAAACTTTTATTGCATGAAAAAAAGGCAATATAACCACTTTCTTAACGATGAAGAGGAGCAATCAGACAGTGTTATCGTCGAGCGATATTCACAGATTGGCAGAGAGGAATTGCATTTCTTTGTCAGATAAAAACACTGAGATGGCACTGACGCACGTATCTTCTTTTTGGGTTTGTATATTGAACGCTTCTATGATTTCCCTGGTGAGCTGATCTTTGCGGCATTCCCATAAAAGCATGGAGAAACGTCCCCGAACATTGCACATGAATACGCTTTTGAACGCGTGTTGTTAAGCCAACTTTGTAAAAATATTCAAAGGCCACTCCAAGGGAGTTATACATCCGCTAATACAGCTTTCGGACACAAATTAATTTCCTTGTAGAGCAGCATGACCAGGCAATAATAACATTATGACAAACGTTTCTGTGGTAAGCGTGTATTCATTACATCATATTTGTTTTTGTTTTTCTAAAAAAAAATCCATTGCCACGTATATTTAGTTCCCAATAGTGGAGTCGCTCTAGCTTCTTTAATGTTTTCTCTTTGAAATCTTTTGCACCTACAAACGTTAGGTCATAACTAGTTAAACAGCTGTCACAACATGTACGCAAGTTATAATAAAACGTTAGGCAGCGTATAAGCTAGGCTATTGAATTAAAATACTTCATCGAGAACATTCGAGAATTAAAGCTAGATTTCTTTCTCTGACAGGCGAAGGTATACAGATAACTCATAGAAAATGTTGTTTGTATTTTTTCTGCGGGCGGATATACCTTATGACTGAGTTAGGCTGCAGCACCTGTTTGTTCATCATTCGTCCCTTGCTGAAGCACACAATGCAGAACGCGCCGGCATATAAGAATCAGGTACAAGTCTATGTTTAGTAGAAAACACAATATAAAATATGCTGCAACTAGTCCAACTGCTATGCTTACGAGACCAGCTAGTATTCAGGCACAATACAGTCGGTGACGGCGCCGACTTGCGGATCCAGTCCATGGCGAAACGTTGCAGCATTTTCTTTCGCTAGCGCAATCTGTTCGACCTCTGTTCTCCAAATCATATTCAATTTCCTTTCACCACGCAAGTGCAATATTGCATAAATAAAGTATTTACGTGTCTGTTTGCAGTCATGGACACACAGGATGAGCATTTAGAACATCTGCGGTACATATTAAGCCGGGCTGGCAGCCTATAGTATATATGGTTTAGTATGTGCTACGTCTTTAAAATGTCCCCTTGCAGATTGTAAAAGTGTACGCCTATATGCTTGCATACTGCGTCTTTTTTGTTTCTATACGTAGGTAGCGAGCGCAGCTAGAAAAAAAAATATGCACCTGTTTTGTTGCCATTTCAACGAGTAGGGCGACGAAGTATTCTCAAAATTTTGACGTATGAGTGGCCTCACGCATTAGGCTGAAGGCGTATATAAGTAATGGTAGGGTCTGTAATGGCTGCACGTTCCACCTCGGTACTAAACTCCTCCGCAGCTGAGAACAGCGCAACAGCAAGCGTTTTTAAGCGCTTCGTAGACGGCAAAAGCCGCGCGTACCGACTAGATGGCAATGGCAGGGGCACATTGCACGATGCATGCCCTGCGAGCATGCGTAGTGCCACCCAATCATGCATTTTGGGGCGCCTTCTTAAAGTTTGGGCTCTAAAATGGCAGCCTTTATCAAATGGCATGGGTTTGCCAAGAAAGTCAAGCCTTACCCCGGTAGGGGGTGAAGGAGTGGAAGCCTTGGTAAAAGAGCCCTTCACTGTGGCAGTATAGACCCCAGATCTTTACTGGTAGCTCAAAACTCAGTGACAGCTGTAAGGTAAATAACTAAGCAGACTACTGGTGAAGGATTCGCTTTCGAAGCTTTAGTTTCAAGTCCTTTCGTGCATTTTGGCCGGTGGCCGTTGAACGACTGACGCACAGGGTCGGAGGTTGTAGGTGAACCAATGCCGACATTGCGCGCGGTGTGGCACGCTGTCTGGCAGGTAATAATGAAAGCACTCAAGTGTAACACCTCATCGATCATTTAGTATAGATGTTTAGGCAGCTATAGTCAAAATAAAAGGGAACAGCTGGTGACAAAAATATACGCTGGAAAGTTCGAGCGAACCCCAGCGCAAGAGGTTACCCCGGACACGTCCGCTTTGTAAGAAATTAAGCACGCGCTTCTCACACCGAGAACGCCGCCATACAGCACCGTGGCCCCGCCTAAGAGGAGGAGCGGCCTTGGTGGAGGAAGGTAGAGATGACGCTACATTTAGGTCTTTGAGGGGCTTTATTTCAAATTGGCCACGGCCTGCTTCTGCCCTCCGCAGGGCTTTTTGTCCAAGACAGCTGCGGTATGATTTCGGTCTTCAGCCCTTTTCTGAGTCGCTGCTTGTTTTTCCGTGATGAATGCCTTGGTAGTATCCGGCTCACTGATCCCTTGAGGACCCACGACAGTTGCAACGACTCCTCCTCTTTCCTGCCAATTACTTACTTGGCCTGCGTCTACTGCTTTCACTGATGATCAGTGACTATTGGTGATCATGTGGATGCTTCAGTTCAGTTCAGTCGTTCAGTCGTGTCCGACTCTTCGTGACCCTATGGACCATGTCACGCCACACTTTCCGATCTCTCACTATCTTCCTAACATCACATAACGTCATCTGCAGTGCCTCGAGAATGCCATCTAACCATCGCGTTCGCTGCCTACCCCTTTTCCGGTGGCCCTCAACCTTTCCCAACATCAAATCTTTCTCCAGCGACTCCTCTCTTCTCATCAGATGACCAAAGTAGCTGAGCTTTAACTTTAAAATTTGACCCTCCAATGAGCAGTCAGGGTTTATGGTCGACAATATCGACTGATTTGATCTTCTGGCCGTCCAAGGAACTCTTAAGAGCCAGCACCACAATTCAAAAGCGTCAATTCTTCGGCGGTCAGCCTTCTTCCCAGTCCAACTCTCGCATCCATACATCAAAACTGGAAACACCATAGCACGAGTTATACGGATCTTGGTTGGCAGACTAATGTCTCTGCTCTTTACTAGGCGGTCAAGGCTAACCATTGCTCTCTTTCCCAGAAGCAGGCGTCTCCTAATTTCATGGCTCCAGTCTCCTTCCGAGGTAAGCTTGGAGCCCAAGAAGAGAAAATCTGTCAAAGCTTCCACTTCTTGTGATGCTTCAGCGGGGTGCAATTAAACTTAGTCCGTGGGCCTCTCCAGTTTTCGTGGCGAAGGATGGGTTTATACGGTTTAAAGTCGATTATAAGTGCCTTAATAACGCCCCGCAAATACGCTTATTCCTTGACTCCCATCGACGACGTCGTCAACTTCTTATAAGAAGCTGAATATAGGATGGATGGATGAAATATAGGAGCGTCCCCTTTGAAATGGGGTGGTAGCAGTAGCTATCATGCTCCTTTTTGTTTCTACACTACTAACATTATGTCACTACTCTGCTTTTAAGCCACCAATCTTCCAGTCGTTTTTTGCTAGTTTCCACCACCGGTTTATTCACCCGGCCACTGGTATCTCTAAACCCCAGAGCTTCAGGAACAGTGACTGCGCCTGCATCAGCTTTACAAAAGTTAGCGCCATCTAGTGAACTAAACACAAGCTGTGCGCAGCGACCATGTTTTGATCAGTCCGCCCGCGCACGGCCGGCCGCACTCTCCCTCGAGACCGGCCGGGGTCGTGGCCCGCGTTAACGCTATCTATACCCGCTCCTCACTAAATTACGTAGTCAACGTGCGCGTTCGTGGAAACCGTGCATGCACCGCAAGCTGCGTTGGAATGCTCGCAAGCGATTGTTTCATTTTTTAACATCACAGCAGTCGCTGCTAGCACCAAGTTCTATTCGGAATGCCTGCATGTTGTTGCTACGTGCCCTTCTGCAGCCAGCGCACCGTCGTAGCTGCGCACGGAAACAATGTATACGTGTGTATGCGACCGCTCGTTTACAGTCCTAATCGGCTTTACAAGTGTCACTTGCATCATCTTAAGCATTACTGCACGTCCCTCTGACTAGGAGCTATAGCTCAAAGAACGTCATATCACCTAAAAACGCTAGGTTGGTTTGCGTGCTATGGAGCATTGTGAACTTGAAGGATAAGCTTAAGCTGCGATGGAGGACACGAAGGAGCAATGCATGTATAACGAACGCTGTAGTGCAAATAGGCTCGTTGATACGCTTTGTACGCATATTACATTCGCAATTCTTTTCTTGACTTACGACAAGGACATGGTTACCGAAATTACTTTTCACCATCGTACGAAATGGTAGTGCTTGGTGCCGAGAGCAAAATGGTTGTGTATAAGGCGCCCGAATTGTATGTTTCACGCTGCAAAAGCGGCTGCCAAACCCACGCAGTCTAGTAAAACAGGAAAAGATGACACCCCACTAGTGTGCCGTAATATACTTACGCCCAGTCCGTTTCGAAAGTTGCGTGCGAAGTCGTGGGTACGCGTCCAGAGTGCGCAGCTCAGGTTTGCATTCTGGGCCTAAAAATGCCTGCCAGCGCGACCGATAAAATAACGAAGCTTGCGTTTCACTTTTGTGTGTTTGGTAGAGTAGCCCGATGGTTCGCTAATTGACATTCACCTGAAATTCACTTGATTCTGTAAATATGGCGATTTCTTGTTTATTTCCGCTGTCAGGTAGTAGACATTTGAAGCATTATATGCAAAGCGGTGACATGGAAAGCTTCGGTAAATATGAACTCGACTGAATCGAAAGAAAATGTGAAAAGTCAATTCGCATTACTGCGCAGTGGTTATGCTTGGAGCAGCTGGTTGTGATCATAAAATCAGTATGATATCATATTGTTATAAAAAATTAAGGGGGCACTTAAGCTCCGCAGTTGACGAATAGCGTCACACACACACACACACACACACACACAC
>JAJIZL010019382.1:1386321-1416546 GCA_023969395.1 Amblyomma maculatum | reverse complement strand
CAATCAATCAATCAATCAATCAATCAATCAATCAATCAATCAATCAAATCAAATCAATACATGTTGGCGTTTACAAACATCTTCAGTGATAGCAGAGCAATCGACTCCTGCGAAAATAGATGGTTGGAATATCGTCAATCTTAATTTTTATTTAGCGAACCTACACTCGCAAAATGAGCTGTCATTCCGCAAGCAGTTTCCATTAAAATGCAAGATTTTTGCCAAGGCGTCCTCGTGTGTTGTCACGGGAGTGACCTGTGCCCTTGTTCTTGCTACATTCCTGTGTCCCATCTTACGTCCTTTAGTCCTTTGCAGCAGTGTTCATATAAAGCGAATTTTCTAGACGGCAAAGCTCTGCGTAGGCTATTTGGCGTATGACCGAAAAACTACTCTCTATGAAATGAATTTTCAAAGCGTAGGACAAATTTCCATACATTATGATTCTTTAGCAGTAGTAACGTATGTTTTTCCTAAGAGACGTCTGTTATGTGACCAATCTGAAATAAAGACCACTCCTCGTGATCAATAGGGATTGTGATTTATTCCTATTGATCAGAAGGCGCGGTCCTCATTTCAGATTGGACACGTAACATACACCTATCATTTAACGTCCAGATCTGCTGGCTGGGACGGGACCATATGTCATATAGCATAATATTAACTGGGTCGAGTTTCGTGACGCATAATTAGGAGACGCGATTGTCAATACCGTTATTCCTTCTTGCAAAGAACCTCGTAAGGAGTTGAAAATTCCGCAGATTTCATCATGTCTGAGACTGAGGCTTGCATTAAGTTACAGTATGCCATACTGTGACTATCGTTCCTGACATTATATACGGGAGATTTGGAATTTTGCGTGAGATAGGTCGCCGGGAAATAATCGCAAACCGCGTCTTTGAGAACGGTCTGAAAGCTACAGCAGTTTATGGAAACACGCAGGGATCGTGGCCCAGCACCTGTACAGCCGTGCGTACAACCCCAGCAGGACCAGCACCTACATCGCCGCCTCCTACGTGAAGTACATCGAATCCGCCGGCGGTCGAGTGGTTCCCATTTTGTAAGCGTCCGTGTTGGAATCTTCTGCAATGCGACGCTTTCGTGCTTTGGTGCCATCCACTGCAAACCATGACAAATACCATTGTGTCATTTTGTTTGCAAAAGAAAGTTCAATCATTGTGGCGACGCACTGGCACGCCAGATCGCCAGTTCTGAGCACTCAGTGCATAGGTTTGAATATGTGTGCGCGTGCAGCAGCTAAATGATTCGGGAAGGGCTAAGTGAAGGCAAGAATTGGTGAGGAGGTTCCCCTAATGGGGGCATTTCAGAAAATAGAAGCAATTCTATAAATCACTTTGCTGGCATTGGGATTCGAACCGAGGTTCTTTGTGTGCCAGGCGGGAACGCAACATTTAGACCAGGAAGTATTGCTGTGCCGAGAGTGTTAGAGGGGCACCCAGTGAACGGGTTGCGGTGCGTATGACTTCTCAGCACATGCCTCGGATCTGTACTATTGTAACAGTAACCACTTTTACTCCTAACACGAAGCTTAAGTGTCATTATGTTCTTTTTTTTTAAGTAGCGGATTGCTAATAATAATTACGTTCTTTCCCAAGAACAAGCTGTAAAGAGAGGTAGAACGTCGAACCTGAAATCGGTGGCAAACTCCGCTTGAGTATGAATTCCCTTGCGATGGAGCAATAACTCACAGATGCAAGCCAGAACAGCTTGCATTTGATTATCCCCCGATTTGCATTCCTCATTTTGACACGCGGGCACATCTAAATGTCATGTGTTGCAAGCTTGGGATTTGTCTTCCTTGAGCGCGACCAGTTAAGATATTTAATATACACCGATGTGATGCGCAAGGCTCTTGTATATTAAAGCAACGCACCTCTAACCGGAGCGTAAGTCGACAACCTCTTCATCATTCCCACTTCATGAAACGTGGGAAATATTCCAAAGAAAAATTCCAAAGAGCAACTGCAGATAAAATTACCAATGCGCTGAAACAGGCTACGAATCAATCACGTCGAATCAGCTCGTTCCCATACGTCTGTGTAAATTTACGCTATGCTGATAAAATATCGATGAAATATAACGCAGTTGTAATCGGTTGCTCTTGTGCGATTCCTATAGGAAGTCGAGTTTACTTCAATAAGCTTGGCCCTTTGTCTGGGGAGTAACGTGCGAACGGATAAGGCTTCTCGCGAACTGTTTTCTCTCGCTTGCTTTCCTGGAAAAAATTGACCTGCCACCTTTTTCTCATCTCTCAACAAGCGTGTACAGCTTCCATGCCAATTCTTTTTTCTTCTTTCTTCTTGTGTCGGCAGTTTAGCACCAAAATTTATTAGCATAACGTTCTTGTAGAGAGCAGCGTTATGCTACCGTTGTTGTAACCGAAATGAGCGCATTAACAGTTTTCTCAGGCTTGTAACGGTGGCGGTAGCGGGGTTGTAGCGAGTTTTAACATCTTCGAATTTGCGCATGACCACGGTTCGCGAGCTTCGAACGCCGGCCCTGACAACAAGGCGGCGACGGATTTTTGTATCTGTCTAATCATCCGCAATCAGCTTTACACACTTTGGTATGCTTAGCGGAAGTAGCGCCAATAAGGCCACCTGTCTGCTTCAGTGCACTGTGGTAGATCGGCCCTCAGGGTTGAAACTGGATAATTATAAAGCGGTTCCTCCTCGTTTTTACACTTAGGTTATTCTCAACCGTGCCTTTCGAGTGTATTCCAGGTTCCTTTCCGGACGTCGTTCATCGAAAATTCGGCGTCAGTACCGGCGTTGGCATTGTTAGCGATAAATCACCAGCACGGCACTGGCAGGCGGTAACTAGCAGCTGAAATTACCACGCACTGACTGGACGTATGGTCGCCTGCCGTTATGTTTGGCAGAAGCTGCCATCTCCGGCCTCTCCTTTCATATTGGAGGGTGATGTTAGACTCAACCTGCCAGGAGCCCTGCATACACGTTACCCCCGATGCTACCGCGTAGGCACGTTCATATGGCAAGGTTAGAGTGGGTCTTTATATGTGGGCTGGTAGTCTACGCTGTCGCATCGTTCCTTTATAGGTGGAGCTTAGGCGTCCCTCATAATATTTTTATACACAACGCCAACAGCGCAGGCACAACCGGACTTTCGGCAGAACAAGGCCAATGGTGCTAATATTGTGCTATGATCACATTCGCCATTGCGATGTGAGTTTGATATATCATGAAGGCCGGGCCTGCTATTTGATATGCCTAAATCAAGTTATATAGCTTTTAATCTCTGTTTTTAACTTTCAAGGTCACACGTTTTCCCGTCTAGCTTAAATATTGCGGTGAACGATTAAAATCTTTATAATTCTTATTTTTCGACAGCCGCTGGCATGTGACCCTAGCGTACGGACCGATTTTGTATTCTTTGTTGGTTCATGCTCGTTGTCGCGAGATGCTGCCTAATCATTTTAATTGTCGCGCAATTAAGATGCGTCGAGATGTATCTCGAAAATTCAGGCCACTTGCATGAGTTTCTAAAATGTTCCAGGTTATGCTAGGCACCGTTTGAGGCTTTATCAAGATGTGTCCTCGACGCCTATAAATTGAGCATTTGTCGGGGCGACCGACGACCAGCGAGCACGTACGTTTGCTGCTATCACCCCCATCAAGTTGTTCAGTTATTTTGAGGGAACAAGTCAACCCAATAAAAAGTTAATTTCTGTGCTGCTACGCCTGTGTGTTCTTTTGTGATCGCGTCATTGTCACCGCCACTTGATAATATCGTTTATGCTGTTGTATCCTTAACATTTACTAAGATCCCTTTCGAGATCATTCCGCAGTGTTATACAGCATACATTTCTACTTCCGATGAACTTTTGCGAAAAAAAAAAAGCTTTGCGGGAACAGACTATCTCCTCTTTCTTTAGTCTCAATTACGTTTATATATCTGTCATGTGAGGACCTGCAATGGTGCTTTATTTGTACTTTTATGGAAATCTGTCTTTTGTATTCTAGAACACCTGTTGTCGTTGTCACTCGTGAAAATAAGTTTTTAGAACACATTTTTCTCTGGCTTGAGTAACATTGATTTCTTACAGTTCTTTTACGTTTGCAGCGTCAACCAAACCAAAGACTACTACATAGATGTATTCAAATCCGTGAACGGGTGAGTGTTTTTAATAGTTAATGATTGCTGTTACAGTCGTCTTGATAATTGGCGCAAAAGCGCCTTTTAAGTGGCGTTGCTGCAGCAGCTTGACGGTTAGTGGGATATTATGATTCCGACTTTCTTTTAGATTATGTAGGAAGTTGTGCAGATTTCCCATGGAATTTATTAGATGCAATGCAAAGAAGCTGCCAATACGAGATTACCACTATCAATACTGGTAATCGACATACATGATCCAATCTCCTGACATATATAATATTATAGTACGCAGTGAACTAACGTGACGTAGCAAAGCCTTGGACAACGTACAACTCATAAGAGCACATCACCGCATAACTTGTACTAACGTATAGCTGGTACCATGGCGTAATGGTTATCGCTCTGAATTGCACGTCAAAGAACCCCAGGTGGTCAAAATTTCCGGAGTCCTCCACTACGGCGTCTCTCATAGCCTTAGTCGCTTTGGGACGTTAAACCCTACAAACCAACCAACCAACTAAAGTTACAGCATATCATATCATAGACATGAGGTCATAGACAACAACGATGCAGCATAGCTTGTAAAACATAGCTCATCTTACGATAATACAGCGTATGCAAATGTTGCTTAACAACATAATATACATATTATACCGTAATCGGACATATTGGCTTGATGTAAAGAAACAGAATTCTGCCGACCGTAACACGACCAATTGGTTTACCCCTTTGTGAGATAACGGCATTCTGTCTACAATATGATTTCGGCAGTATACATAATAAGTTGGAAGCGGCGCGATGGTATTGGCCAGCGTGTATGTAGCCTGTCTTCGTGGTGAATTGGGAAAGAACAAAACACGCCCTATAAGTTTATTCCGTTCAACCCCGCAGCATTAATTGTTTTCATCTTTGTTGCAGAGTGCTATTCCCTGGTGGTGAGGCAGACCTCGAAAGCTCCGGCTACTTGGATGCCGCCAAGATCATATTTGATCTCGCCGTACAGGTACTCATTCGACTTTATTAAGATTATCGTGGCAGAGGGAAAATGCAAGAAAGTGAACGAGACACGAAGGTGTCCATGCACAAACGTCAGGTAGGGGTGGCTGTAACCACATCGACATAATCCGCTGTGCCCTTAAAGGGCAACTCCGGTGGTTCTTTTTCACCATTTTGTGTTTTTGATTGAATTACATTCTTCGGCACGTCCTGACTACAACACACAAAACCGTTTTTCGAAATTCTAATTAGAAGTATTTTTAAAAAGGATAAACAGCAAATCGAAACCGAAATTGCTTTCACGGCCAGAAACGACGTCCCAGTTGACGATATGGTGATGTCACACTCAGTATTAGAAAAACACTCGTACATGCGTTGGATGGTGAAAAAAAAAAAGTACGGAAATCATGACGCACAGCATAAAATGTCTGTGGTAGTTCAATATAAGCCTCACAATTTCATATTCACGTGAAAAGTGGACAGTAACGCCGATATACTGTTTGTGACGTCAGATACTCAGTGTTGGCCGCAGAAATAGTCTCAACTTAAGCCATGAGAACGGCATATTTTAAAGTCGTGTTGCGCACGAACAAATTATCGTACGGCACCCAAATTTTGTAGAATGCGTCAGGACGGAGAGAAGAACCTACAGTAACTTGTTTACTAGAATATTCGAATGCCAAAATTCTCTGGAGTTGCCCTTTAAGTGGCACAACTGCTCCGCTTCGCCAGACATTAGGGATGTGTACAATACTTGTTTCTGCTGGGTCGAGAGTGTTCCACCGAGTACACAAAAATGGCGAATCACCTGTTCTTTGGACTGCCACAAGAAGGTGCATATAGGTAGCGAAAGGCGCACAGAACCAGCAGCTGCTTCGTGTTTTCAAAGCTAAAAAAAAAGCAGAATCTTCTGACACAGATTTTCAGTGAGCTTTAGAGCGACACCTTAGGAAGCACACTTCGGAAATGTCGATTCGCTTCAGTGGGTTACGCTTATTCAGAGATACGGCTCTTCTTTGTAACTGTGCATTTGGTTTCAGTAGGCGGATACTGAAGATCTCTTATGAACGCATTGTCCTTGCAGATTTTTCCTAGAACGTTAATTGTACTCCTTCCTCCAACTTATGCATATGCAATGTAATTTGATGATGCATGTTTAACGGGGCACTTCTTTAATACAAAAGAAAGCAAGTAAAGAGCGCCTATTTATTTGTTTCTTGTATGCCGCTATCGCTGAGGAACAATTCTTCTTGCTTTCGTGTTTGGCATCCTTAATTTTCAACGTAGGTGTTTGGCTTGCTAGCCTTATGTTTTTCTTTCTTTGTCAAAGACGAGGTAGTAACATGCACTTCCTTCTAGTTAATTTTCAAATGCTGTATTTTAATTTGACCGAAAAATATTTTCCCGCTTAAGAGAGACAGTTTGTTAGTCTTTCAGCTTTAAAAGAAAAGAATACTAGCTGGGAATTTCGTTCAGTGATGTGAAAAATTTCACCCAAAGTATCGTAATTGGTGATAATAGCACCGAAATGACGCGACTTCAGATACGCGAGTCCTAATGGTGCATATCGGACTTGAAATTAAAAAAAAAAAAAAGACGACTCTTCCGGTGGCGAGACATAAGCGCCAAAAATGGTGGACGGTGTTCTATCTCGGTCACTGTTTTGCGAAGTATTGTTTGCTACGGAAGCTGTATGGGATAAACATCATCTTATTCCCCATATTCAGGATGCAAAGTTCTCCTTGAAAGAAAGGCATTGCTACCAAGTGTGGCGCAGTCTCAAAAAAGCTGAGAGGTTGTTTAGTACTTAGTTTTATACGTATATCATGTATGTAAAAGGGATGAACTTCCTACGTTTCCATGTGTACTCTAGCTCATCCCTTTCCGTTGTCCAGCAAGGGTACGTGTTTGTTTTTATGGCGAAAACATTAAAGGCGTCATTAGCATCGGGCCTCGACAGCGCGGTGTCGAGAAAAAAAGTGATCCCAAAAAAGTCTTTATGACATCAGTGGGGCAGTCATGGGGTCGTAGCGGTGCTATAGACAGTCACCGCTGTAGATACACGTGACTAGTGTTAATTCCTTTTACTCCTTTTCTTTATTCTCCTTAATCCACCACGTAATCAATTTTATGCCGCCTCTTAGACATCTTAATCCACCCGATTACAGATAATAGTGCACATCTTAATCCACGTCAGACGTTTATTCGCAGCACGAAAGTAGTCTTAAGAGCCTTGTGCATCAGCAATTTTTATTTCGTTTTATTGCGCCTAGTGCTATGAATCTACCACTTCCAGCCGGTCCAAGTTGCAGCCTCAACTGGTCCAGATGTACTATACATCGACGATCACACTGTTATCTCGAATAAAATCCCGCAAAGAAAGCCGTCAAAAATGCTTTGAAGATACCATTAGAGCGAGAAATGTGCGACTGCATCGAAGACAATGTTTCCTTGAAAGCAGTGACCGTGTGATAGCCAGAAATGGGCGATCCTGTACATACCGTCGGGGTGACAGCATGAAGGTGAACTAGTTTGCTGAGAGTCCACGCGGCACTCAGACACTGTATGGGCTGGTCGGAGATGCTCTTGCACCAGGACAAAGAGTATGTGGTGGTCCACCAGAAAGATGCGCATCACATTAAGACGAATTGGTGTATAGTCGAATTTAACCCGGATCGAGTATGATCATGTTTTGGCGTGCCCCAAAAGTTTCTCAGAATCCACCTTGGCAATTTTTCTGTCGCACATCGCAAAGGCCAACAAGAATGGCACGAAGTTTCCTCTCTGGGGCACCTGCCTGGGCTTCGAGGCGCTGTCTCGTCTGGCCATCGACAAGCTAGTCCTGAAGCCCTGCTTTGCCGAGGACCTTCCGCTCCCGTTGAACTTTACTCGCGGTGAGCCGAAATCTTGTTCCTCCTTAAAGAGCCCGAAAAATAGAGGACACCAAGAAAGTCACGTTCTACTGACAGGTGGCTCCCGGTACATCACGTCCTGCTTTAAAGTAGATGATCTAGTAGTAGTAAATGTAGATGATTTAGTGCTGTGCGGAAGAAACTCAGTCACGTTAAAGTTAACTATTACTACCACTACTTGTGGCTTTGGGATATCCTTAGGCATAAAGAGCTAAACAACGAAGAGGCCAAAAGTCTTCGCAGACCACAGGCCGGAAATTACCCCAACCCGGTATGGCTGCACCATTTAAAAGTAGATGACAGACAACACGAAAACTGTAAACACTGCGGGCAGAGAGGTACACTAGATCACATAATCTGGCAATGCCCCTTTTTGCCTGGGGCAGGGGCCAACATTCATGACACGGAAGCTTGGTAATCCCTTCTCCAAAGCGAAACCCTTGAGACCCAAAAAGAAGTCGTCCGCCTGGCTGCTGGGGCCGCGAAGAATCAATGTATCCTTGCGCGCTTCTAGTCGCGGAGTCTCAGCCCCCTATTCGGATCTGCGTACCTGGGTTGGGGAGTAGGGGAACCTCCTGTATCGGCGGCAATAAAGTTTTAAATAATAATAATAATCAGAGGGGAGGGAGGATACTGGTCGCGACCTATGTTGGCCATCTTATGTGGTGCCATTCTTGGTGAGCGTGAGGTAGGGGAAGGGAGATGTTAAGATGTGATTGCATAATACTAGACTGGTGGCAGGCGAACCGTTCAAAACAGGCCGGTAGGGCGATGGTTCGTGGATACTACCAAAATACATGAAAACATGGGCCGTATTGCTACTGGGACAGGCAGCCACATTATACTAACTACATACACATAAGTCCTATGAATTGCTTTTAGAAGGAGAAGTTCGAGAGCTCAGTGCTCGGTGCTCTAATCTAAACTCAGTTTTATTCGTGCCCCAAAACAGTAAAAATATCAGAGACAGAAACTTATAATCTAGGCTGCTACTAATGAAGCTGTTTCTCTGGACCAAATAGCAGTTTTTCAAAAGTGTGCGCCAGTGTTTGAAATGTTTGCACCATATTCGTATTTGTTTGCCTTTTTTACTTGAAATAAACATCGCCTGAACATTCCGTGCACTGCGAAGGTTTCCGTGAGAGCCGGTTGTTCGACGGGCTTCCCAGGACTTTGGAGAAGGCTTTGAAGAAAGAGGCCATCACGTATAATTCTCACCGAAACTGCCTGACACCACAGGTATGGAGGCAAACCTATGTTACTCTCGCAAATTCAATCTTCTAATTCATTGAGTGTTTCCTTCATGCTGACTGGTCAGTCAGTTCCTCTTTTTTAAAGTTTCATTAACAAGGCATTGTGCTTATGGTTAAATAGTTCCTGCTCGACAAACAAAGAGCGCGGACTTTCAGTCAAGAGTTAGAGGCTGGCTCCCGATCATTAAAACAATGTGACGTTTGAGTGGCTTAAAAATAAGCTCATCAGAATAAATGGCTCTTATTAATTTTTTTTCAGGTAACTTGAAATTACTTCCGAATTTTACATGTTCGCAAGAAAGTCGCACCATGAATATGTTCCGACATAAATTCAGCTCCTTACTTTGAAACTCGCGCCAACCCTTACTTCGGCATATCACTATAGGTTGTACACTGGTGTCACGGCATATGTACTTATATATGCCTTAGCAACGGATGTGTCTCGTTGTTCTGTATTAATACGATGATAGAGCGATTTCCAACGTGTTTTTAATATATATGTATATATTACGCTTATAACTCGTTGCTGTGACCCAGTTTTTTTGGTGTTCGCTTGAGATCAAATTCATAATTTCAGTCCTGAGCCAGGGTGACCGGGCTTAGGTAGGTTCACTGCGAGCAAACGCTAAGAATCCAAGTTTGCCTAATTTATTTCATGGCTCACCAGAGCGGCGTCCGCCTTAGCTGTTCTGCCGCTTCAGGACGTTATGCCCCAAAATTAAACACCGATTCCTAGCAATCTTGTTTTCTAGGGCGCTCGACTACTGTGCCCAAAGATGCGGAATAAAGTCCCGGCCTCGGCGGCCGCTTTTCGATGGAGCCGAAAAGCAAGGCGCCCGTGTACTGTGCGATACCAGTGCGCGTTAAAGAAGCCCAGGCGGTCGGAATTTGCGGAGCCCTCCACTACGGCGTCTCTCATAGCATGAGTCGCTTTGGGATGTTAAACCCCATAAATCAAATTTAATCAAATATTCGAATTGATTCCTGCTGTTTTGAGGCAACTTTTTGATGTGGTTCACAGTTCTTGATACAGCGCAATGGATGTGACATACTATTGGTTTTGTCGCAATATATCTGCCTCGAGGTTCGGCACAGGGAGGCATTACAGCCTCTTCTTCCCGCTGGGCGTGGGCATATTGGAGAGCTGCCTTTTATGAAATTATTAAATTCTAACTACATAAAATTTGTACTTGTAAACGTTTACTACAGATAGTTGGCGTCCTTGTTGCATGATCAGATGCATATAACATATACTTGCAACAAAACAACTCTGATGCAAACATATTTTCCTACTATTGCTTGCATTCATTTTATCTGGTGCAGAACTTCACCACTTTCGGCCTGGACCGGTTTTTCCGGCCGTTGTCAACTAACGTCGAGCCGGATGGCGTACAATTTATCTCCAGCATGGAAGGTAAGCTATCATGGGGCTCTGCTATGTTCACGGTCATGGTCATTATATGTGATCAAAGGTCATGAATTCTTAATACTTTTGAAGTAACTGACTGGTATGATGAACGGGATGTGGGCACAATACGCGATTTTTTGGCAGCTTGGTACATGCAATTGTTAGGAGAGCTTATGCACATGGTTTGCATATTGCATTCCTTGGAAGAATACGAACGTTATCAACGGTAAACATGTTCTTTTTTTTTCATCGATTTTCTCCCTACTGCATCAATAACTCACTGTTCAGTTTTTAGGCATCAATCTTTATTTTTTCCGCTGATTAAGCTGTTGTCGTAAGAAACCCCCAAAAATGAATCGGCTAACATTAATTTTGAAATACAAATGGGAGGTGTTTTTTGTTGGAATATATTCTTTGCTGTACAAAGCTTTATAAATGCGTTTGAATTAGTGTCCCCGATTGACCGAAGTCTGTTATTTTGGTGTTTTTTGAAGTCATTGCTACCCTTTCGGAGGCCTGCGCTCCCTACCCACCCATCCTCGCCCTCCACCTGTTTTCTACTTGCACACTCCTCCACCCAACGTCAACCAACCTGCCTCCCACACTTTTCCACTCAAAAGCCCCACTGTTCTCGAGTTCATTCACCTTTGGAACGGAGAGCGACGGCCAAACTTAAGTCAAATACACAACGGGAAGGCGACCAGTGTTTAAGTGAAATGAAGAACCTCTATTGCCGACGCACATTTCTCGCGTCACATCATGTGGCCGGCTCTAAA
This sequence comes from Amblyomma maculatum, assembly GCA_023969395.1. Lineage (NCBI taxonomy): Eukaryota > Metazoa > Arthropoda > Arachnida > Ixodida > Ixodidae > Amblyomma > Amblyomma maculatum. The sequence continues at coordinate 1,405,067 of JAJIZL010019382.1, read as the reverse complement.
CGTTTGTGTTCCTTTCAGTTTATGTCATCGAAGGAAAAAATACGGGCATTTTGGAACGGCACAATAAACATGAGTCTTTATCGAAATATCATATTCAGAGAATTCGACAACTGTTGAAGCGTCACGCAGGTGAAACTGGTCGTTTTTGCCAAAAGTATACGGGCTGCCGTAAGATCGCGGAAAGAGTGGGTTGGCGAAAAAGGGGTAGCGGTGGCGTTGCAGTCTGCAGTCCTCGTCGGCTTGAACATGCGTGAAACGAATCTGCGGCGTCAGTACCCATTCTGTGAATTGTAATGTGTCCGCCGATAAAATGAGAAGTGGTAAGCAGCTTGGTTACTTTTGGCAGAGACGCTGCCATGTTCGAATCAGAACCATGCACCACATCGGTCTTTTCATACAATATACAGCTAGCTTCCATCAATGAGCGAAAAACGTTCGCTTGTCAGACACACCGCGTGTGGTTTTCAATTTCGCTTTGCTTAAACTCTTGTCTTTTGTGGGTCGCAGCTCTTCAGTACCCGTTCTACGGCGTCCAGTTCCACCCCGAGAAGAACAACTTCGAATGGGCGTTCAAGAAGGGACACGTGCACATTCCTCACTCCGAGAGCGCCGTGCGAGCGTCGCAGTATTTCGCCAACTTTTTTCTCCGGGAAGGTAAACACCCACTTCGTGTTCGTAAACAAGTGTGGCGCCATCATCGCCGGTGGAGCGTTAAGCTTTTCTTCGCTGCAGTATTGATTACGACGATGCTGCATGACACATTAGCTTTTCAAGAGGTAATAGGGCCATTTTTCTTTAACCTACACCGCCTACACCAGTGCAGCAAAAATACATTGTAGGTATAGGAGATTCCCTACACTGGTGTAGCTGGTGTAGTTTAAACAAATGGCCCTAATGGAACTATACGTGACGTCACCTCGACAGGTCTGTGTCGCCCTAACAGGCAGTGATGCAAAACGTTTATTTTTGTATACTATCTGAAGCGTCATCGTAGGAGACGTCACCGTCGGCAATGAAGCCATTCTAAGGCAAATTGTAGGCCATCGTTAGCGGTGTCATTTCTTCGTTTCCACCTTAGAAGAAAAAAAAAAAAAACATAAAGAAAACGTGTGGAGGAAGTGGGTCGATAGAGACCTATAATTTTCAAAGTAATATATACTTGCTTATTGAGCGAGTGGTATACAGTGGCGAACAGTTCATGCAGGATATTTAAGCTTGAGCATGGTGAAGTTTTATGCTTGTCCCGCGATTCAGCTTCAGAAAGCAGAAACTGGTTCACACATTCCGAAGTTGCAAAAAAACAACCCCCCCCCCCCCCCCCCCCGAAATTTACAGCCACGGCTACTTTTTAAGGAATGATGATGCAGAACTCCTAACGAAAATAGTTCCTTTTGTGGTTTTCAGTGGTACAGTGAAATATTGTCAGAAATGGCAGTCTACCTGTTTTCAAGCTTTTCCTCAAATATATCATACACGACCTTACAGCTGTACAAGGCACGTTTAACCACTTTATTTGCAGTCGACGCGGCCCCTGTTACTGTTTCGAGTGACAGTATATACTAGAACAAAAGAGCAATTCCTTATTAAAGGTTATGAGAACGCAACTATACGCCAGCAGTTATAAGCATATCAAGTTTTCAGGGACAAGACGATTTTTTTCTTCTACGAAGTTTTGTGTAAAATCTGTGGAGCTTTCCTTTGTAGTCATACCTCTGCGTCTGGACGTACGAGCCGATGAAAATTTACTTCTTCAAATTTACCTTTCCCCCCACCCCACTACTTGAGCATTCTCCAGAGTACGGAACTTACAGTAGATATTTAGTGCATTTAATAAACTTTGAATTTACGAGTCACTGTACAGCGTTACTTATTGATCATTTTTTTATGCATTTTTTTAAATCTTTGACGCAGCCCGGAAGAACGACCACAGTTTTGCCACGCCTGAAGATGAGAGCAGCGCCCTGATCTACAATTATCCGGCGACCTACACGCAAGAACACTCGAGTTTTACGCAGATGTACATATTCCAGTGACCCGGATGTGACGCCAGAAACGCGGTGGTAACAAAAAACTACTGGAGGACTGCCATCGTTGCCGAATGACGTCATTTCCACAGAAAAACCTCTGAACAGCTGCCTTGTCTCGCAGAAAACATTTCACGTAACATGCGAAACATTTTCTGGCTCAGTTAATAAAGTGTGCCGGAAGAGTATTCTGAGTGGTAATCTTTTACGCCTTGAAATATTTTTCTCTCTTAACTCATTTCTTTAGCTTGATTTTATTCGTTCTAATTTTGAACTATTGCACACGCGTGAGAAGTCAACAAGAAACCGGCAGAACTTCGAGTGGAACACCAAACGACGCTTGCCACTTGTATATAGGGTGAGACTGATGACGAATGTTCGTGGACACAGTCAGGATCACGATATATCTCCTGCACAGTATAGAAGAGCAACCCGCACTAAAATCTTTAACGGAAATAAAACATCACGACGTACCGTGTTTGTTGGGACATTTGAAGACACATGGACACATGGATATAAAGGACTTTTTCTGACAGGTCTCAACAACAGCAAGTGCCAGTGCGGACCAGTGCGCGTTTCATTTATTATACAGCGGATAATTTATTATTCATAGCCTGCTCATTTTACAATTGAAAAAAGACACAACAGAAAAAATATATCTGGCATGAAATCGAACTAACTCACGAATTCCCCGCTAGGTTTCTTGCTTGAAATATACATAAAAAAAAGATGTGGTGGTCTTGGCAAAGGGCAGGACGTGTTGAATGAATGTTAGCCGCAAGATGATCACAACAATGAAGGTGCCTTCATGAAGCATTGAACATGCAATTCACAGATTTGGCACCAATAACTGGTGCAGAGCTGCATCTGGAATATCAAATCTGACGTTCCGAATACGCGCGTCGCAACTATGATGCGCTTCGAAAAAACAAGCGGCAGGCTGTGCGATGACGATATTCGAAATTTCGGAGAAATTTCGAAAATTGTGTATGCTGTCCGCTTTGTTCCATCGCTGGAACAAAGGAAGCGGGTTTTGAATGTCGCGTAATCGCCATGGTCTTGTACAGCTTCTTTAAATGCAGTTGGGACATTTGAAATCAGCAAGTACATGGCGATTATGAAAACATTCTGCTATCTCTGTAATATTCCTAATTTTCTACAATAAAGCTATTAACCATAATCCAGTGCTTAAAAGCACTGTAAATTGCTTAAGTGTATATATATATATATATATATATATATATATCCCAGTCGGAAAAACTACAGAAAATTTTCTGATGTTACGTGAAAAGTTTTGTGCGGTTTTTGACGGGAAACCTGTTGTGACAACAGAACATTTTTTTAGTAACACCAGAAATTTTTGTAGTTACAACAGAAACGTGCTACAGAACTACAGACAACAGAAATATACTACAGAAAAACTACAGAACTACAGAAAAGTACTACAGAAAAATCTGATGGTTCCGACAGAACTACAGGATACTTTGTCGTATTTTTGACACAGGTCTGTAGTTTTTTTCGACTGGGTATAAACACGCTTTGAGCTCGGAAAACCTGTCGCTGCCACGTTCTTTCTGTTCACGTGGTGATAAATATGCAGCCGTTAGCGCTAACTGCATAGAACGACTTTTTTTTTTACTTGCTCATGGTTCGGAGGTTTGAGAAGGCAGCTAATGGCGATCCCCAACGAACAAACATGAATCGTGGCGCAATTAGTGAATAGCGTTGCAGGACGTAAATATTCCTAAGTGTTGCTGACGTCAAACGACGGGGCCGTTCCACAGCCTGCACCACTGTTCTCGGGGTCCCCTGCCGGGCGCGAACTTTCGTGGGTTGAGTCGCAGGTAGCGGGGCCGGCTCCATAAATACTTGGGCCAGCAAAGGTGCTTTGGAGGCTGCCTGAAAAAAAAAAAAAAATGTACACGGGGCGCTGCTTACAACCGCGTTTGAATTTTCATCCCGTTGTTGTATGATACTTTGCTGCCCCCACCCCCCCCCCCCCCCCCCCCCCCCCCCCCATTTCCCCCCTTTGCCTGCTTCTGAAAGATAATACCTTCACTATTCTGGTGAGCATGCCCTCACCAGAAATTAGCTAAATTTTGGCTTTACAAAGCCAACTAAAATACACTCACATAGGGCACCATGGTCCATTGGATGTGCACAAAAAAGGTTGTCGGCTTAGGTTTAACAGTTTATTTTCAATAATTTTCTCTATCTTGAGCTCTGCTGCGGGTCTTTGTGCCCCCAGAAACATGCAAGCATGTCGTTTGTTATATTCCTTACTGCAAGCCAAATAAATTTGGGAACTACTTGAGGCGGATGAGAAATGTAACTAAAGTTTGTGGTTCGGCGTACCCGGAAATACCAATTGGCCACTAGGGAAGCCGTAGGGAAGTTTCAGGGTTAAATGACACCCCGGTGTTTCTTTTAACGTGCGCGCGCTGGCATTGTGCAAGAGAGCGGCAGAACTTCGGAGATGGTCGAATGGTCTGACTAATCGGGAAACGAAGTCGCTTTATTTACGCTGGAACTGTTTCGGTCATCATGATGCTCCAGAGTGAGGAAGGAAAGGGGCAGACACCTGGACAACACGGCTACTTCGTGGTAGCAGGGATCGCACTCTGGGTTGGAGAGTTTAATGCTGCATATCACTAGGGCGAAATGTTTCAAAATGTTTGGCAAGAGTTTTACCTACATTTAAGATTCTTGTCCAACACCAGGTTTGACCTAAGGCTCACTTCGTTGCGCCAATAACTGAAACTGACGTTTTTCTTTTCACAATTAATGCATGGCTGTACTGCACAGAGATCTGTACCATGCACTCAGTGAATGTAGTAAAGGATTGCGGATGGTTTACCTCGGTTGGAAAGGCTCATCTCACGTGATTTATATCCTAGCCCCAGCCTCGTGACGTGTTTCCTTTCCTGTGTGGTGTTATCCGTTTGGCTGTTTTACTCAAGTAACCTTAGCCGTCAGGCAACATTCTGCGCGCGAAAGAGCTGCTCAGCATCTTTTAAACACAAAGGCAGCCGATAAAAGCGTTTTTGAGGGGCGGAGTTTGGTGTCCCTGTAAACAGTGATCAACTTAACCTTATTTTCTGGCCCATGTTACGATCACTGTCTTTGCACAGGGCAGTGAACGGGAGAATACATATACCCTGTTTTAGCGAAGGTTGACCAGATGTCCACAATGGTCTTGCTGAACTCGCGTTCTTCGTCCGTGTACCAGTTGGTCGAGTACGGCTCACCGAATAGATAGAACAGCTCAGCAGTGTGTATGACGCCCATCCATGGAGGCGTGAGGGAGTTCTTGGTGCGGTAGTCAAACAAGTAGAAATACGTTTCTACACCCTGCGCGCGAAAAACAGTATGAGAGATAATGAGTAGCTCGGGAACAGCGAAAAGCTCTGTAATAAATCCCAGCATTTAACCACGTGCTTGTTAAGGCTCCAGTCGAATAAAGCGTCAACATCTACAGTGCCTGAACATTTAAGGATGGGGCTGCAAAATGTACAATAAAAAACGCGAATGAAACGAAGCTTCACCGGACATTTGGTGAACCGAAACAGCATTTCACATAATTTGATACATTAACTAATTGAAGTTATAAAACGTATTACACTTAACTGGAGACAAGTGTGTCCTAAAAAGTGAAATAGCATCAAGAAACATTTAGTCAAAGTAGTACCGAAAGTTTATTTAAAGTAAATAGAAAATTAAGTGTGTATATCAAGGTTGAAATAATCTTTACTCCTTATGGACAATTAAAGCTCCGTCCAGCTCTTGTGCTCACACGCCCCATCTTCAGGCTCATGTAAAAAATCATGGAGGGGGGAAGGGGGCATTATTCTGTGCCTAGCGGAACACTTCGGAGAGTGCAGTGTGTTCAAGCGCTTAAAAATTGGCTGAGATTTGCCTCTGCTAAACCTAGTTAGGCGAAGCGAAAGCAAGTCGTTTTTTTTGGTTTTGCTTTGCTTAGGCTTAGGCTTAGACATGAGCAGACATGGTTTTGCAGGGATTAAATTGCGAGACTATGCAGCCCAGGACGCCGTCAACTACATGAATGAAGACGTGATGCCGTATCTGTATCTAGAGATCAGAGGGCAGAGTCAAATGTCAAGTGATGGTAAATCATACATAGTGCCATGGTCAAGTAGTACCATGACCACTCTGTGACCTCTTGCTCGTTGAAGGTTAAGCGGCCGAACAGGTTGGCCTTGGATGATACATGACGCATGTAAAGCTTTCGCCTCAAAATGTGACAGTACCTCACTCGCCTCGCTGATGCTGCGGCATTTGCTCATGTCCTCTCATGTGAACGACATTCACTCTAATCTTTGATGCTGCATCAATCTTACGAGCATTTGAACTTTTACTTTAGAGATCCATCACCTTCCGGTTGAGCTCCTGCGCAAAGTGGTGTGCGGGGCACAGCATGAAGTAATCAGCGATGATGTTAGAGAGGGCGGCGCGCTGCGTCAGGTAGCTGGTGTGGCCCATTAGGCCCATGTAGTTCCAGTAGATGCGGCGCAAGCTGGCCTTGGAAAATGAATGCAGGAAGGTCCGGTTGCATGTGGACAGCAGCTCGGACTTGGACACCTTGCGATGGCTGTCCCGCTGGAAAAACTGCGGACTGGCCCTGATAATGCAAGCAGCAGTAGACAGAAGGAAGAGTTCAGAATTACGCAGAGAAAGCTATTATTACGCGACGTTGTACCCTTCACCTTTTTCAAGATGCCCCTATGATATCATGTCCTTTGATTGCGAACACTGGATATCTACCACCCACGTATTCCTAATTTTAAATTAGCATCTCAAATTTTATTTTTATGCTTTGGCAGAAGAAAGACGCGCAAATTATAATTTCGGACATTTCGAGACATGTCACTATATATACTGCTAACTGCACCGTATACTTAAATGAAAGTGCTCTACAAATACGTGAATAAGGAAAAGAGGCCATTGTAAAGATAACGAGCCCTCATAAATTCGCCAGTGCTGTCCGTACTGAAAGGCTTTGTTATAATGAGCCTGTATTATAAACATTCTACAAAAATCCATAAGCTTTACACATCTTCTCCCTTTTGGTTTCCATATTCTTTGCGTAAGCTTGTGCCTATCGTCCATAGTTGTGCGTGGCGTCATACATAGTCCGCGTGAATACTGATATCCGCATCTGTAATCTGTGTTGTCAGTATAGAATAACTAAGCAACATGAAATTTCCACGATCGCTAACCACGTGAGAAGCCCACTGACCTGTAAAAATCGTTGTGAGCAACATTTTTGTTAGGAATAGGAATGCGGGATATTGTTAACCTGGCTGCTTACTCTGTACACTGCGGCCGTTTCTTATGAACTTCCACGCTAATTTTTCCCGATGTGTCGCCGATAGGTCGTACTGGACTTGGGAATCTAAGAATTGGCGAAATTAAGATTTTGATCCTAATAGCTTAAACCCCCGACAGCTATACCCTGTTAAATATCCAAGAATTTTCTTAGGAAGATTTTCAGTAGACAGTCTAAAAAAGCTTTGTTCGGAAGCATGCGACAGTTGTATCTCATCGCTTCTGCGCGGTGATAGAAAAGGCACTTGACGCCTGGGACGGCGGGTAACCTGTGTCCTTTAGCCACACTGTTTAAAATTAATGTATTAGAATATGCATTTACAAATACTGGAGTGCTGAGGTTACGAAAGTCGATTTCCCACATTTAAAATAATATAGTTGACGCTAAAGATAACTGGCCCTCGGAAATTCCCGTAAGGGTATTTAGTGTCGTTAGTCTTTATGAGAACTGAATTTCCACGAGAGCGAAAAACTAGCGCGAGTATAGTCAATGGCTGAGTGCGCACGTGCTGAGTATGGATGTGCCTTCGTCAGGCGTGACACCGATGAGCAGCTTGAGATCCCTGTCGAAGAGACCCCTCTTGAGGGCAGTCAGGATATGCACAGGAAGCATGTCATCGCCGAACACAGGCAGATACACCGCGATGCTCGCGAACAGGTCTGACTGCACGGCCTGGAGCACGGAAAGAAATGGATCTTAATGAAGGCGATGCCGACTGTGACCGCCAGAGGCGTCGCAGCAGAGAGGGGCTAAAATATCGACAACCACATTTCCTCACGTATTCCAGATCAAGCTTAGATTATTTATGTATGTAAGTACAGAGAGGCCGATAAAAAACACTGCTTGGGGGAAGCTTGGTGGTGCGTCGAACCGCTCTACGGGAAACAGAACGGGTGGAGTGACTGCCGCATTACAAGTTCCATGTACTTATTGGCAGGAAAAACCCATACACACATTGTAGATGTGTACCGTCCTAAACCTACTACCGTACACACAATAGTCATGTGCTCATGTTAAAGGTACCTAGGCATCTCTGCACATTATAGAGTGGCAGCTTCGTACCAAAAATCCGGCAGATAAGTAAGTAAATCAAAAAGTACATTTGTAGACGCCGGAAAAGCAATGAAACACAGAACTGCCAACGAAAATAGGCACGGAACTTGCAATGCTTTGGCATTCCGAAGTAAAGGAGACATTTAAGTGAACCCGTGTAATTTTCTTTGCTCTGGGATTCACGTTTAGCGCGATCGTCACGAGAAGGATCTGTTAGCCTCTACGTTTTCTGCCTTCTGTCCCTGCCTCATAGAACGGCCATCCAAGCACACTTTGAGGACGCGATTATATTAAAGAACTTCACTGGTTTTAGTTTCTATCATGGCAGAAAGTGTTCAAATGACAGCACAGTACACAGTACAAGTACAAGGTCTGGGTGGCGGTGTGATGCAAGCGAGTACTTCGTATTGAAAGTCGGAAATAGACGTTTGCTACAACGTCTGCGCGCAGTGAGTGATTAGACAGTTTTAGTTTCACGTACGTGCAAGCTTTACGTACATACAACATCGTCGCTAATATCTAGAAGCGATATTGTGTTCTAAACCATTGCATTCGCCTCCAATTTGCTCAATCTTAGCCTCGCATAATGTTTCAAATAACGAAAAGCTTTTGTTTTTCAGTCACAAGGGCGGCTTTCGAGCTGGTAAGCCTGATGAAGAAGCATTTTCCGTGCTCCTATTGATGATCTCGCGAGATCTTACGAGACCAGAGGGTACAGCAGTGTTTGTACTGTCCTACATTGAAGTTTAGATGGAAAAGGGTAGATGATGGGCTTTTGTCGCTGTCCAGCGGGGAGTGGACTGCCTCATTTATCTCTCCCCCCCCCCCCCCCCACCCCCCCTAACCCGAACGCGCTTCTACTCTTAACAATACACACCGGGGCATGGTGACTAACGCGCGTCTCTTCACCCTTCCTGCCTAGCTTCAGCTGCAGGGCCAGGAGAAGTTGTCGGTTTCTAACGCTAGACACAACGCACAACGTGCATCGCGTACATGTAAATAAAACGGTTTCAAACAAAAGGCGGCTATGCTACGTAGATGTCCCACGTTCGCGTGCGTGAACTCTGCACGTGTGTGAAATTAAAACTGTATATTACTGCTTCAGTGCAAGTACGGACAAAATCGGCTCGGCAGCGATCGCAAGATAGCGCGGAGGCGCACCACGATCTTGTCGGCCTCTACGCGCCTGAGGCAGGAGATGATCTGTTTCGCGTGGTTGGTGATGCTCATGCCTCCGAAGGCGCAGCCCGTGCTGTAGGCCAGCTTGTCGGCGAGCTCCAGGCTCCGGTTCTCCCGCGCGATGATGGACACACACGGACTGCCACTTTGCAGGATGGCCCGCTTGATCAGGGGTCCGGCCAGTGGTGACGTAGTCTGCGAGAAGGTGGTGCCAACTTGAGGACGTGGCGCGACCGCTTCTTTTCTTCTGGAGGTGGGGGAGGACACCCACCCAGAAGATTGCACTTTTCGCCTCTCCGTCGACCTCGCTTGCGGGAGCCACCTGCCCACTCAAAGAAACACCAGCTTGCAGATTTCTTGCCACATTTCCTATTTTCCTATACTTCAAGCTCTAATACCGCCTAACCCTTGATGTGTCTTCTCGGTGCCTAATATGCTCATTGTCTCCAGTAATGCAAATAATAAATCATTGCCAGCCACCACCAGCGTAATCGGCATTTACTCATGTCTAATGTCTGAATATTCGCTACAAATCGACCCGAATAGCAACGTAATAGTTAGCCAAATAACCTTTACGAATTAGTACTGCCGCTCTTAACGATGTGCCACCCCAGCTAGCGCATGCAAAAAGAGCATTTTTCTCCTCCGTGTGGAGTCCCGCCCTACTACGGATGTCGTGAATCGATACCAACCATGAGGCCGATGGACATAGCGCCGGCACTGTTGCCGAAAGCGGTGATCTTTTCGGGGTCACCGCCGAAAAGGTGGATGTTGTCCCTGACGAACAGCAGCGCCAGGTACTGGTCGTAGAGGCCCATGTTACCAGGGGCCGTCTCATGTGTGCCGTAGAGGAAGCCGAAGGCACCCAGCCGGTAGTTCATCTTCACTATGACCACGTTGCCCAGAGCGGCCATGTACCTGAGAGAAATGAAGAATAACTGGTCTCACTTGCATAATGTTGCATTTAGGTGAGCCACTTTTGTTGCAAATCGCCTCATCGAGTAATATAACTTAGGCAGATCCAAGGCAGTCTGTGATGTTAAACTGTGAGTATTTTCTCATAAGCATACGTTCGTCGACCACACCCTAAAATGGGCACGTCAACTATGATTGTTGCGGCTGGCTTGCATGTGCCGAGCGTGGAAGAAAAAAAAATCCGTTAATCCGTTAGAGTAGATTTAAAACCAGATGGTCCTCATGAGAACGGAGCACGGAACGTCGCAGCTATCACCGCAGCTGACCGACACGCGAGCTGGCTGGAACACATGCGCTTTCGTGCTGTGCACTGAGATTTTTTATCTCCATTCACTTCCATCTGTGGGCGAAAGCTCTAGCATGCACTACGTGGTTTAGTATGTCATTTTTTTTTTCGAGATCTTTGTATCACTGTGAAGGGTGTGGCTACAAGAATGACTGGAATTATTCGCTGAGCCCTGTTTGCATCGATTATGTGACACACACTTATTCCAGGATATCTGACGAACAATTCTTGTTTTTAAGGGAGCCGTCATGCGCCGAGTTAAGCTGATCACTCAAATCACCGCCGGAATTTAGAATGTTCGGTATTTCCTGTGGAGGTCGCTTAGCAGGGACGACCATGGCCAGTTATGTGGCCATTTTCGTGCCATAAAAAATTGTCTGCACGATTGCGTCGTTCAATAAAGTTAGGAGAAAAAACAGTTGTGTAAGGTAGAGGATGAACAATCTTCTTGGATACCTAATGTGGTCTATGTGGAGTGATTAGTTAATTAGTTAGAGGCAAAAATGTTAATTAGACATCGAAATAGCGCGGACGTGCACACTCGTAGTGACGTCACACCAAAGCTACAGTCGTCAAAATTGTGACAATACGAGGTGTGACACAAAAAAACAACGAGACTGGTTCAATACATTATTGCACTGACAGAATCAGTTCTATGTGACATTATCGCCCTCAATGTAGTCTTCACAATTCATATACTTCTGCATTCGGTGGTGCTACAGCTGGTAATAGTTCTCTGGAACGGGGTTCTTGGAAGGCTGTTCAGGAGATTCTGTTTTTGCCTGAACGCCTTTAACTGAGATAAAATAGGTTCCCTTTAAGCAATATTTAACTTTAGGATATAAAAAAAAGTCGCATGGAGACAAATCAGGTGATTAAGAAGGATGCTCCATCACAGTAATGCTTTTGCTGGTAAGAAACTGCTTGACAGAAAGGGCCATGTGAGCGGGTGCATTGTCCTGGTGCAACAACCATCAATAACTCCACAACTTTGACCTTTTTGTTCCTAATTTTTTCACGAAGTCTTTTTATTACTTGAATGTAGCAGTGTTGATTAACAGTCTGCTCACTGAGAAACCACTCAATCATTACAATTCCATTCTTATTTCAAGCTACACACTTAGTCTCGTTTTTCTTGTACAGCACTTCATAGAAGCCCAAATAAGATAAATAAAGGGCCAAAATTATTATCAAATTATTAATTAGTGTCAGTTAATCAGAGATAAATAAAATATAATCTGCCGAAAAATGTAACAAAAAAAAGAGGCGCGTTCCTGGCGACGTCACAATGTCGCGGTTTCCATGGGGACCACCACCTGTGACGTTAATGCATGTCCATAGCAACGCGTGACGTCATGAGAGAGGATGGCAGCACGATGGGAAAGAGTGGTGTCGCGTTGAGAAAGGCTGACGCGCATGAAAAAAAGTAGTCGCCGCCCGTGATGCCATGGCGTGCTTAGTACAACGTTATGTCAAGGGAAGGCGGCGGCGTGCGCGTTGCCTCCGCTTCTGCTTTGGATTGTGCCAGTGGTTGACTTGCTGTCGACGCGTCTTATAATGTACTGTATGACTGCAGTTGCGTGATATGTTGCAGTATGGTGCCAGTGCCGATCGTCACAGGCATCTAACACAGGGAAGTTTTTCGAGAAACCTACAGGAGCGGCGGCGACAGCGTCCGGCCGAGGCGAAAGTTAAAGAGTGTGTGTGCTACTCAGAACGTGCCAAAACCATCTCGTCTTTTTCTGCTCGCGGTCGACGCTTACCCCGCGCGTTGCGACATTCCTACTGATGTTCAATTGTTTGTAAACGATAAAATACAATTAGCGCGAGAAGCATTCTGTAGGTAATATTTTGCAGGGATTAGGATGTGTCCGTCAAGATAATCACTATGCTGGCGGATCGTGCTTCGGGACCCCCTAGTTTCTTTCCTTTTTCTCTAAATATTACAAGTTTTAAATGTTTCTATTCCTTATGCAGTGTTCACTGGTGATGACCAACAGATGATGTTAGTGCCAAAATAATGGAATTGACTACTCCAAGGATATGCCTCACCCAGGTGAGAATTACCTCAGATCCCTCTGAATCAGTGGCCTCTCGAAGACAAACACACCGCCATGGAAGTAGACCATGACATCCAGTTTCTCCGACATGTCTAACGTGGGTGTCCACACGTTCAGGTAGAGACAGTCTTCCTGGCTCAGCACGTTGGCCTGACGGAAGAAAAAAAGAATTGTTTGTGCGTCTACCATTTCCTTAAACTCAGATGGCTAAATCGAAATTTGGGTGAGTTGGTTTAGCGTTGCTTTTGTGTTTTTCTTGCTAAGTCCTAGTACTTTAGCGCAGTTAAGAAATATCATGGCTACAACTCTGGATACTTGCAGCAGGCCGGAAGCAACAAAACAAATTACGCCCAGTAATTCTTTCAGAAATTTTGTCATGACGTGAATGAAAGTTCTCAGGGAAGTAACTCGAACAAGGCCGAAAAAGGGAAAATGAAATTTCTATGCGCTGGCCAAAATTTTGATTGGAAATGATTACTTCGTCTGGGCTCAGGCAAAAACTATTCTTTGAATTGGCGATAGTGGACTAAAGCTTTCCACTTTACCTTTCTTAAGCTTGAGAATGCAATAGATGTACTGTTTGTGCACCGATTGCTGTTAATTCATAAACAAAATGTGCATGGGTGCTTGAATTTAGCTATATTTATCAGGACCAACAAATCTTCACTGAATTTAGGCTACACTGTTATAAAACGCTTCATCTTTGGCGAGGCAGCTTCAACTTTTGAACAGAAGGGCTGGTCGAGACGACGAAATGTTCGGATTAAGAGATCATCCTAGACGCATTAACAGCACAGCGCTTGCTTGATGCAAAGTTAGCAGGGGGAGCAAAGCGAGAACGTATAGTCTGGTAACAACGACAACTGAGACGGAAAGATAACTGCTCCATGCACAAAGAATTTCTGTCATGGCTTAGGTGATACCGAAACTCGTCGCTTGCAGCATCAATTAACGCAACGTCGCTAGAGGAAGGGCTATTTCAGCTGTGTTGTGCGCCACATAGGGCAGTGAGCACACTACTCAATATTCTAGTATAGGCTGAGCCTTGTTGCTAAGCAACAAAACTAAGTGCTTCGCTGCGTTGATAAGATTTCCCGAAACGGGGTGCTCGTATCGCAATGCTTGCTGTCGTGAATGGGCAGCGGGGAACCCTCCTCTATATCATTTATTGACTGCTCTTCTTATGCCATGGCCGGTCGCGAGGGAAGTAGAAGAGCGAGCTCTCGACACGACCAGTCGCCATACATCTGCGTGGCAGTCCCAGCCGTAGTTCGCAGCCCCTTGTGCGGCAGCGTCTATCATTTCAACAACTCTGTTAATGCCTTTCGGCACATACGTGCGGAATTAGATGAAGATGACCCCCTGCCGCTTGGCTCCTACGTCATTTCTGATGATCTCTATATTACTCGCGATAATTTGGGGCTCAGGCCATTTTATTTCTTTGTAAGCTTGTGTTGCTTAATTCAAATTCAACATCTGCACACTATGCAAGCAAAACCCTTCACTGTGTAAAGAGGGACCTCATTGGATTCTAAATAAAGTGACATCTTGATCAGCGCAGTTACTAGGTTATTGAAGTCATGTGTGTGCATAGTGGAGCAGGAAACTTCCACTCAGGCGGGAATTTTAGCAGATTTACCGAGATACCGAGAGCTATCGGCACGGTTAATAAAATTTATACAGTGGCGCGTTCCGCAATACGCGTAAGTAGACTGTACTACACACGGCTCATCAAACGCTCTCTGGGTTTTCGTTTTCCCGGTTCGCCGTTTTTTCCTCTGTTTTCGCAATTTTACTTTATTTTTCTCGTTGCTGTGGTCAAAACTTATTCTCTTACCTGTATCCGGATTGTCTCCATACATTTGTTTGCGTTTGTGCAGTAATGTTCCACCGCCTTAAAGCACTAAAACGCTGGGACATAGCAGGTTGCAGTGGTTGCGGAATGGAAGCGTCACGCAAAATAATGCGTGGTGCTACAGCGGCAGCTTTGTTGGTGAGAGCGCCTCATTGGTGGAATGCGCGTCATCATGACGGACAACTTGTTTTTGGTGAGTCTCGTGAAGTGGCGCCAACAATCCGCGCGTTTAGATAATGAATGGAAGCACGTGCTTACCTGTTTGCACCGAGGCGGCATCTTTGTCGCCGCGAACACATTTTTCCAGGGCCGAATAGGGACCGGTCTCCGGAACCTCAGTCGTCCCACGGGAGGCTCGGCGAACGGGATCCCGAGGAACGAGTAGATGGTGCTATTTAGCACCACCTAAGACACGGGCGCAAGACAAACTCATGAACTCGTGGAATGTAGTTTTGTGTGAAGCAAGTGTTCATTCAGACTGAAAAAGCTACATTTATCGCCCCGATATGTAGCGCTGCATGAGCATGTCCAAAAATGCGGGTATTTAAAAACTTTAACCTCTTAATATCGTCCAGTTGGCCGTCAGCACAGAGTAAAATCTTATCCCATCGATAGCCATTAGTACTCTCATCGTTCTGCCAAACTGTGCTCTGAGTCAATAAGGACCTCTTTTGTGAAGGAGTTACTTCTTGGATGCGGAACAATGTTGCAGGACTCTTATTATTCAAAGGGTACTATTAAATTTATATACTATGGCTGAAGGAGCATTAACTATAAGCAAGCCATTGCTAGCGAGCGTTAACTGGTGATGCAACCTGCCTAGTTTTTGCAATTTGTAAATGACTTAGCAATTTTGATGAACATGTCCCACTGAGTTGCTTTCGGTCATGGATGCAATTCCTACCTTTGCCTACGTACTTTCTTGCTCTACCGACTATATTTCGTTCGCAATAACCGCTTTGACCAAATTCATTTTTTCTTCGTGTCGGGAACAAGCACATTGTTAAAATGCTTTTTCACCCGTTTTCCCGCTGCTCTCTTTCTTTCACAATATCTACACAGAAAACCAAGAGCCCTCGACACCATGCAAATCGTAAGGGAATTGTTGTTTGGAGCGAAAGCACCACAATTCGGGGTGCAACCTTGGATTTGGCCTCGCTTTGTCGCAATCACATTGACTTTTTACCTTTGGGTATGCTTGACTTCATAATATTGTTACGGGGCGGCAAGCCGATGAATGGAGGTAGAACATGACCGGTGACGATGGTAGATGACGTTTTAATGAAAGATGGCGGACCTATAGCACGAGCGCGCCTGCCTACGCCAGTTCCCGCTTCTTCTTCATCGCCCGTAACATCATGACAATAACATGGTAGTCATGTGATAAGCACTGACCTTACATCATCGTAACATTAATTGGAAGCAATAAAGTTTAATCAATACCAACCGTATGCAACCTTTGTACAGACCTTTAGCTCGTATAGCTAGGTCCAAGCGATGCTTAAACCCTTGTGTTCCACCAAAAATTTCTTGTGTTCATCAATGAGAAAAAAAAGCCCTTTAAAAATGGAGATGATGGGCTGGGATCCCATCGGGAGTATATGCTGTTTTTTCACCTACTTTCTCACCAGTTGTATCCGTGGTTATATTTTTAATCCATTCTGATTAGTCTCAGTGGCTGTTCGCACTCGTCGTATGCATACTATAACGAGCCCATAACTTTTCTTATATTTTGTTTCCTTCACAAAACTTATGCCTTAACATTTATTAAAAGGTACATAAGTTAAGGTTTTGGACTGCATGAAGGGTTGATTGCGGCAAAAAAGGAGGTTTTGGCTTAGACTAGGTGATTTGGTTTGGTTTGTGGAGTTTAACGTTCAAAGCGGCTCAGGCTATGAGAGACGCCGTAGTGGAAAACTCCGAAAATTTCGACCACCTGAGGTTCTTTAACGTGCACTGACAATGCACAGCACACGTTGTCAGTGCACGTTAAAGAACCCCAGGTGGTCGAAATTTCCGGAGTCCTCCACTACGGCGTCTCTCATAGCCTGAGTTGCTATGGGACGTTAAACCCCACAAACCATAACCAAATCACCTAGTGTAAGCCAAAACCTCTTTTTTTTTGCGTCACAGCTGACTATTAACATAACACCATACTATAAGGGGAGCAAGGAACCGGTTTCATGGCGTAAAATTTAGGTTATAACAATAAGTTTTCTATTGATCAGGAGGACGTTAGTACCCTTAGACATGTTCTTCATAAATACCGAAAGAGCATTCGATGTGGTGGGCACATCAGCCCTCATGCTGGTAGTGGGTAACCACGGCATGGTAGAAAGAGATTTTCATATGGTGCGAAAAGTCCGCGCGAGTTTTGCAGCGACATTATTGTTTTACAACGGGATTGAGAATGTATCAATCTGAAAGTCGACAAGCCAAAGAAACAAAGTCGTTGCCGAACCGTGTTCGCAACAAATCGTATTTAAAAGGGCGAGCAGGAAAGAACTGCAAACACCGTTAATTGCACTACATGTATTATAAATCTGCGGTTTAACCTCTCTGCGTTTTCTAGCAATAAACACATCTATTTAGGGCCTAAACTCATCACGTTGTACTGACATGCAATACAAAGGGCAAATTACTGCGAACGAAAAATATACGAGTGAATATGCGAGGACCATCATTTAGAAGGTCAGAGATGAGTGGTTTGCGGGTGACGGCTTTCTGAGAGAGCTGTGCAACTGCTTACATCACAGAATCCTTGCACGGGTCCCAGGGTCGTGTTGACGACTTTAGTGGCGTGCACCGTGTTGCAATTGTCTGCATTTACAGCCAGCGCTATCACCGTTGGCACGACCAAGAAAAATGTGCACAGAAAGAGTCGTTGACCTGCAAGCAGGAATGCATATAGGGCTTATTCACGTGACGTCATTGCAGCTGTACTGGCAAACATGGCACGCACAACGCAACATCGGAGAGAGGGAAGAAAAAGAGAGAGAGGGCCTACGGCGAATCATGACACGGCGTATGTGAAATCCGAGCTCTGTTTGGACGGCATTGCAAACAGCGTCTCAAGTTTCCGACAAATGAACGCCGCCCAGAGGGAGGACGCCGGAAAACCGGCGCCGAAACGCGTCGGAAACATTTTTTCTGTGCATTTAGTTTTGGACCGTCCAACGTTATGGCGTCTTCACAATACAGTGTTGCCACAACTACCACCTGCTAAACCTGATAGTGAATAGGGTCTATAGGCTGGCGTAAAAGAGCGAATCAATGCGCGAAAGAAAATGTCAGTACGATTTTCAAACTGAATGCAAAAATGTCTACGACAGCAGTTCGACATGCTCGTGGTGATTGCTTAGCAATTGTGAAGTCTCAGCTGCGCGAGAAGTCCAAAAGTACTTAAGAATTTTGTTGCAAAGTTAAAGGGGCACTAAGTGAGATGTCAGATGTTAATGATGCCTTAATGCTTAACGGCACTCAAAAAGCGTTTTAAAGCTTCAGACCGCAAAAAAATTATATTTTATGACGCGCACTGACCTAAGGGGCGAGATACTAAATATACCAAACTGACTGTTTACATTAAAAAAAAAAAAAAAACTGAACCGCAGAATTACCGAACTGTTTACATTAAAAACAAATTAAGATGTACTTTTTGGAACATACTTGACTATTTTTTTTCCTATTTTCGCTGTGTAATAGCAATTACTGTTCTTGAAACTATTATCTTGATGTATTTTAAAGGTTGCTTTTATGTGTTGTGCTCCTGGTTTGTGTTTGCATTACATTCCGACATCTGACTGACTATTCTGTGTTACTCTGTGACTGCTGCGTTGTGTTGCGCGTGTCAATCGTTGTGTCGAATGCCCAGTCAGGTGACGTGTACGTCACCTTTAGCGATCGGTCCCACGGCAAAGCTGTATTTTTCTACAGACTTCAATAAATTTAATTCAACCCCCCCCCCCCC
>JAJIZL010019382.1:1362065-1374317 GCA_023969395.1 Amblyomma maculatum | reverse complement strand
AGCGGCGCGGATGCTGTTACCTCAAGAAAGCCTGGAGCAAGGATGAGCCGGCCTGCTACTTCCCCGCTGGCTTCGTTGGGTATAAGGTATAGGGAAACGAAGCACGTCGTGGATGAATGCTATATATAAAGGGGCGATATCTCAGACGGGAATATTTCCTGGCGCTGTGGCATTGTTTGCATCGTTATTTTTGGCGTAACGCCGCGTTACACTGATTGATCAAAATGCAATGGCGCTCCGCACAACGTCATCGAAATGCGTCGTGGTCACTCCACTTGCTGGAAGGTGGAATGCAGTGCCGTCACGAGTGACAGTTCGGTGACGTCACTTGCACTCGAATAAGGAATGCAAAATACATTAAATAATCAAGGATATATATGCTAGAAAATACAGCTGTAGCAAGGTCATATGACGCACCGGTGTAACTTTATTGCCAGTCTTACTGCAAATGGCAACTGCTTAAAACAAGCAATACAGTACAAGTGTCTGCAGTACAAACGAATATCACTGTTGTGCATGTATAGGATGACGCATATACGCACTTTCCATTACACAATACGCAGTAAATGGGCGCTGAGAATATATGGAGTGTCGGAGGCATGAATATATTAATTACCGCATTCTGATACTTCGTCCTCAAACAAAGCTTGCGGGAGAACAAAAACGACGGAAATGGAGCTGTATCACATCCGCCTGTTTCTTACATCTATGAAACAGCAACGACATGGACATCATTGTTTGTATGGAAATCCCTGAAAACTCATCTTGGCTACAGCGCTATTTACTCCCAGATGGCGATCACAGAGTATTTTTCGGAAGTGGCGTTACTTATTTGAATAAACTCGCAGAAAAAAAGCGTCTTTTAAAATCCACTTGTCGCTTAAAAATTCTCATATCTGCACCGAACCAATGTTGACTGAGCCATGAAGAGCCGGATGATAGATTTGTAATAATAACTAAAATATCGTGATTTCTTCAGTGTCGCTTCAACTTACAGGCATCTTCCCAGAGGACTAGATGAAAGATGTCGCCTCTGACACAGCAAACGGTGATGCTAGTTTGTGTCGATACACTTAGAATATCAGGTATTCGAAGGCAGTCACCAAAAGCGCTCATCTTAGATTGCTGAACCCAAATGCTTGTAGTGTCTTCCGTCGTGTTCTAAGTTTGAGCTGTTTATTTTCAACACGCGCTTTGCTCCTCAGTCGTATACGTTCACTCTCGTACCTTCAGTTACAATGCTATAAGCTTCGGTGGGACGACAAAGAGTTTTTAGGAATATGGGACACTGGCCCTATAAAAAGAGCCATATCAAGAGCAGTGGCTGAGCACCTTTAGCCTTGATTAACTAATATTAAGGTAGCAGTGTCGGATTACTTACTACGGCAGTTTTATTGCGACCGAGGGAATAGAAGTGAAATAACTCTGAGACGGTCAGTACGATTCATGATACATTGGATTCCATTTCGGTAGAGTTCCTAAAGAACGGAGGAGCCGTCGCCACTGACTTGCTCTTGTGGTGCGAGTAGTTGGCTGCTTGACGCAGTACGTATCGATGTTCGAGTGATACAAGATTTGCCCTCTTTACTCTCCCCACCTCTCGATTTTGATATGAGATTGTGGTTTCTCTCTATCCATCCCTCGTCGCCCATCCCCTGACCCTTCTTGCGAAACCTTTTGGTCTCTACTCTTACCTACGTTCCACACGCCACGCCGGAGAGTTGTAGTGATCGTGGGATTCCTAATGCCATCACATCACACACATCAAGGCGTCTTAGTATTTTGAATGTTTAACTGGATCGAGATGAATGCACTGTTCATCATAAAATCGGACGTTCTGTGAGCGAGAAATCGCGGGCATGGCATGGAGGCTAACAGTTGACCTGTCCAAGCACTGATTTGTAGATGAATTTTGCTGTTTAACGATACTCTTCGGTGACACAATATTGGGAAGAGCTGTCAGCTGGGAATTATTATTTGGGGTAGGAGAATGGAAAAGCAATCACCCTTCCAGCAATCACCCTTCCAAGGGACGATACACCTAGGCCAAGCAGGAGCTTTTGCACGAATTGGTTGAAACGGGGCATTATAGTACCTATGCTCTATAGAATGGGAGCTTAGGTCTGCATGCTGATAAAAATGTGCCAGAGATTAGATGAATGAGTTAAAGGGACAAGAATTAAAAGAGCAGAAACTACAGGTATGCGAATGAGGAACAGCAAGGGAAACCACAGATGGCAGTCATTAACGCTGTCAGGTGTCAAGTGTCCCCCGTAAGTTTTTTCTACAATGGATTACAAGGCACGAACAGAGAAAACAATAATGAGATTTTACAAAGAGTCAGATATAAATATGAAATATGTTTTTTGCAAGTAAGGTCGTAAGCTACGGCTATGAGCATGGTTTGTCGACCAAGAGCTGAGGTGAAAAACTTGTGTCCGCACCAACGACGTTCCTAGGCGTCGCTGATGTAGGCTGCGCACATTGGTTTGAGGGAGGTGTTATCTAGTTTGAACGCAGGCGCGGTGTTGGTAAAATCTAGCTATGACACTGGTGCCGAGGTTTTTTAGTGAGGGTCACCCGGACCCTCAGCCTCCTTGCAGATACTTTGCACATCTGAGTTAGACAGCTGGCAAGAGGAAACGTGTAAGATAACGAGTGTAGGTGCGTGCTGTCTGAGAAAGGCAGGCTTAACAGCGTCCGGTTTTGTCTAGAGAGGGTACTAAAGAGAGTAAAGGTTTGTGTGTTGCACGAGATAGATATGCACAATGAATCAAATTATGCGTCTGTTTGTCATCCCGAAACTAGTGAATAAATACCGAAAATTGGTGCAGTATCAGACACCAGGATGCGTTCGTGTTATTTTAACGTACGTGAAATAACTCCTAGAGTGGAAAAATTAATCTTATAGCATCCATTAGCCCACGTGTTGTTTCGCGACGTTCGGTCCCAAGTACCAGGTACCGCCAAACGCACCTGGTATCACAGTCCAGAAGGAAACCTTCTGGCCTTTTTACTTTCTACAAATAGTACACTTTGACTCGAGCAAGTCTGTCCATTCTGCGCATGAACCCGGGCCGCTTTCGAAGATTACGCAATGGAAAGACTCGCCCAGCGGCTTGTCACTTCTGCGCATGCGTCGGGTGCGGCCCTCGAGGATTCCTGAGGATGCGAGGGAGATCGACGTGAGTGCAGCTCTGCACACCCCACAGATCGCCCGGCTAACGGTGAGAGCACATACAGAGCACTTGTCTTGCATAAGAAGTTTGTCTCTGGTTAAACCGGAAGATACTGCGGAATCACTTCGTTATAGCCATTCTTTCCTTTTAGTCGAAGTACCTATGATCATTAACGAAATGAAAGCGCACTGAACAAGTAATAATGGGGAGTCTCAATTCGCAAGCCGCGCCAAAGTTTCAACAAGTTCTGTCCTCTCAACCAGTAATAAAATTAGTTATAGTAATAAAATAAATAATAAAATAGTGAAATAAAAGATGAAACAATGAAACAGGTTTCTCGACATGGCGCCGACGACCGGTTTTCCTTGGAACATGACTTCGATTGATGTTGCGTTGAAAAGATAACTTTTATCTTGTTAAATCCTAGAACTAGTTGGCTAGAGGGCCTCATTCGAAACAAAAAAGTGGGCTGAGCAAAACCGTCTTCGAGTTTGCTTGGCGATTTCGCTTTCACGACGTATGACTCCACCGACGCAGGTGACGTCACCCGGAGACATACATCGCACTGGGGTTCCCGCTGTTCCGCAGCTACGGGAGCCTGCGTCTCCAGCACTCGGCTTGTTCACCTCGAAGCTGGGTGACGTGGTAGTCTACCGGCACAGTGACGGACAGATACTGTGAGGCGCTTCTCTCGGCTTTTATGCGTGGCTTCCGCTTATTTGCCGTAGGAGAAAATTACTGAAAATTTTCTGTTATGACACAGAACCAGAAGTACCTTGTGTGGATTGGGCTCCCTGACACGGAACATGCGCCCTCTGCCGTTTGTTTTTGCTCAGTTAGAGACCTCCTGTGACGTCACTGCTACAGGGGGGGGGGGGGGGACAACAGGGATGCTGCTGACTCCTTTCGAAGGGCGCTCCTCTGTAAACTGCTGTTACTCATTCCTCTCTCCCGTTCTTCCCGTGCCGGTCTCGCGTCCTGATTGGACCACCTCCAGATGAGGTGACCTTATTGGGTTATTGTTTTGACGCGAGGCCGCGCGAGGGAATGGAACGGGGAGACCGCCGTAGACTCGGGCAGCAGCAGCAGATGCATACGGTTCTCCCTCTTGGTTCACCAGGGGGCCGTTGGGTTCGTGAATGAGCGAACCTTGTATGATAGCTTGGGGTTCAGGTCCGATAGTATCCCGGCGCTTGCCTGTGAGGCGCTGACGCTCCTGGGTCGGGAGGGCTTGATTAGGCACGGTTCTTCGACACCGGTGGCAGGTGACTGTGACGACGCGCGTTGAGCCATCGACGTGCGACCTGTGTCGTCTAGATGTGATCAATACATCCCTCATCCTCCCTCATCATGTGTCTCGCGCACTTCAATCTGTTTTTTTGGTCGTGCGGCAGAACCCGCGATATGTCGATGAGGTACTACACGATTTAACAATACACCTTTGAAAAGCAATCCCATAACCTGTAATGCTTATATACTTAACATAGTTACTTCAGAAAAGTACTACAGAACTGCAGGCTGTAAAAAATACTACAGAAAAAACTACGGATATACGTAAAGGTACTAC
Source organism: Amblyomma maculatum (assembly GCA_023969395.1). Taxonomy (NCBI): domain Eukaryota; kingdom Metazoa; phylum Arthropoda; class Arachnida; order Ixodida; family Ixodidae; genus Amblyomma; species Amblyomma maculatum. The sequence continues at coordinate 1,369,571 of JAJIZL010019382.1, read as the reverse complement.
AAAACTACAAGAAAATTCAATATGCTGAATATAAGCGACCATTGCCAGGACTCCTGTTCCTGCTGTGTCTCTGCGGTCGCACGAAAACTATTGTATTTTTTTTTTTCAAAGTATTCTTTAGTCCATATCTTAGAATTCTGTTTCGTTTCGCCGAGGAACGCAATGTCTTCACTAAACATGTCGACCAGATTACACAAATCATAACGCTTTACGTACCGCGAATGTTGGAGGAAAACACGTTGTTTGCAGGTTCGTGATCACGAGCATGTGGGCACCTGAAAGGTTCTTCGGCACGCAGGATGGTCATTCAGCACATTGGGATTAGTCTCCGTTGGTGATACAATTTTCACAGTCAGTGGTGCTCCACTCCTAGCCACTCCCCGCATAGTTGTATTCGTATTCATAGCGATGTTTTGCGATATCGTAGCCCTGTAATTCTTCGTGCTTCAACACGATTATCTTTTCATATGCCTAGCTTATGCTTAAACACAGTAGAATGTCGTGCTTGTGCCGAATGGGATTGCGGTGCCGGTCTTCGCAGCTTCGAGACCGATCTGTCGCGGCTGGTGTACACTCCTCGGCTGGTGCAGCTGGTGACGCTTGTTCCCACTACGCAGCTGTATGGCCTCGGCGAGGGAAAAGGCAGGCTGCTGCGCAACATCACACAGCCGCATGCAGCCTTCAACAGGGACCTCCTCGCCCTGGTACGCATTGAACCACTCGCATGTGCTGATTTAAAGACGTGGTCAATGGGAGATGTGGCAAACTGAAGACACCAAATAAGGGCATGTTAAATATTTTCAGAAGAACAGAGAAAACAGTCCTTAATTCAAATTTTACCAGTTATGAGAACTCCGCATCAAATTTCAGGTTTTACCTTATGGTGGTTACGGGTGGAAGGATGCATTGATATTTATCGGGACCCTCCGCTTTATCGGGATGTTGGCTAGAGCCGCCTTGCTGAATATTTGGCGCCTTATAAATTGGTTACGACACTTTGATGTATTAAGACGTGTTTCCTGTCTACCTAAAAAAAAGTTCAATTCTTTATTTCTAGGTAAATTACATTCTGCCAGCTCCTTTCTTAATATCTTATAGCTTTATTATATCTCTTCCTTTGATTGTTCGCAATGTGTATCCTCTGTAGTTTTGCTCCACCAGTATTTTATTCCTTCTCTCGCTCTTCTTCACTTCTCAGTTATTTATGCGCTCTGTCTGAAAACGGGAGCCGCCACTTTTGATGATCGCAATGCACTATCAATGGCGCACGCCTGCAATTTCATCTCAAGCTTAAGCCTGGCTTTCGAAGCCCGTGTCCTCAGGCGGCGCTGGATAACTTTTTCTCTTAAGCATAAGATTGGAATGAGAAGTCCTAATCTATCCGCCAAATGGCACGAAAGTCAATTATCGTGCTCTAATGTTTTGACCCATTATGACTGCTGCAGTCTGGCCCGTTCATTGTCCTGCAAATGATGCGATGAAAGATACCAGCAGAGAATAATCGTTTGACATGATGCGAACATAAAGAAACGTGATGATTTCTTAGTATAAAACAAGCTTCCTGAATGCTATATTTGGATTTGATTTCTCTAGCAGAAAGTAACCGGGAAAAGAACCCGTCCCAGACCTTTCTCAATGAGCTCTGGCATAAGGCGCACTGCAGAGTCCAGGTGGCGATCTTTATCAACTACACTATCAACTAGCACGCTTTCAGCGTCAGGAAGGATCACCAGGCCACTGTTTTCGCGGTAGTGAAATACGAGGGTGCTGCCTCTGTCTCAGCAGCAGAAATGAACAGATATTAAAACAAATAAGACCTAAGCGGTCTTCATAATTCGACTCAAGTGAAAGTTGTTAGAATTTATTTATATACCCGCTAGCATTTTAGCTTCGCCTATATGTTATTTGGTCGGCTATTGACTATCAACTTGTCAAAAATTGCTGTAAACTCCGAGATACGAATAGGGAAATATTCGAGCGTGATGGAAATGGTCCGGACCAAGTGCTTCCAGAGAGGTAGCCCTATGCAGCTTTTCATAGTCGGCGAAGTTTACAAAACGAAAGTCGGCGAAGTTTACATACCCCATGTGAGTGATAGGTGTTGCGAGCGCATATTTGGCTTTGATGGTGATCTTTAATATGCAGTATTTATGTATTTATTTAAGCCTCTCGCCGTTGTCTGATGCAAGCTGGCGGAACAATGCTAGTTGAGACAGCGACCCATTTATTGGTAATATCCGGAGTGAAAATAAAAATAATAAAACGCTTGAATTTTTCAACCCTGTCGCAGAACGACAGCAGTCACATCTTCCATAGCAGCCATCCTTTCTACATGGGATTCGACCGAATGGGAACCAGTTTCGGGGTCTATTTCCGCACCAGCGCCATATACGGTAAGCAGTTTAGTTGTATAGCTCGCGTTATTGCATTGTGAGTCTTGAGCTATATTCAAACCAAATTTTACGGCGCCAAGTGAGGGTACCGGGCGACGCTCTGATTCGCACTCATAGTTGAGCAAAAAGCCAGCGCATCGGTTATGAAGTAAGCAAAAAAGTTATTTCTTTGTATATTGAGTGAATCGGTACTCATATTCTTGAGCCAATAGGAGAAACATCTTTAACAGCACTGTTCGTCATAGTAGTATTGAATCGAGTGCAGCAATTAAGATATTCTCTGTAATTACAAACATAAGTTCGCTGATAAAAAGCTTCGTTGAAAAGAACCACTCTTGAATTTTGTAGCCTTAGTAGGTACATGCGGATATCTACTGTAGAGCGCTATGCATGTGCGAATATTTTGTTATGGACACGACTGATATTCTCCTGTACTTTTAACTAGGAGAGAATGTAAGAGATCCAAGATTTTTACTGCCGAACTTTAAACCTACAACTTCAGGAAAGGATATTTTAGCAGTTTTGCGGGGTTGCGGAAGGAGAGGAAGTACTGCCGCAATGATTACCCGATCTTCGCAATAGGAAAGTGTTCCAGGTAAGGAGGCATGTCCTTCTCACTCTCGCTCTTCTACCGGCAATGAAATCTTGAAAAATCAAAATGAGCAAGCCGTATCTCCTGGCGCTTTCCGTACCGTCAATGGATGGGTGGATGGACGGAATGGAATGTAGGAGCGTCCCCTTTGAAACGGGGTGGTAGCAGTAGCTATCATGCTCATTTTTCTCCCTATATCTTAATTATTGTTTTAGATTGGTTAACTATACTCTCATTCTATTTATTAAATTTTTATTTCTACATTATTAACATTATGTCACTTCTCTGCTATTAAGCCACCAATCTTCCAGTCGTTTTTTGCTAGCATCCACCGCCGGTTTATTCACCCGGCCACTGGTATCTCTAAACCCCAGAACTTCAGGAACAGTGACTGCGCCTGCATCAACTTCCGGATGGATACCATTACATGGATACCATTACAGTGTCATTTGCAACAGCGCCATCACTCGGCAGATCTCCTGCTTCTGTAACCGCTGTGTTACTCCTCAAACCTTTCACGAAGGCTGCACTTGAATTGGCTGTCACATTGCAGTCCGTTTCATCGGTATTTTGCAGAGGTGCTGGGTCACACCACACCGGCGCTGACGTTCCGGTCTCTGGGCAGTCAGGTAGACGTGTTTGTTTTCGGGGGCCCCACCCCGGCAGATGTGGTCCGCCAGTACTTGGACGTGGTTGGTCGGCCCGCCATGCCCCCGCTGTGGGCAATTGGGCTGCATGCGACAATGCCCCGCGTTCCGCCACCCACGCTGGAGGAGGGGAACCATCTGTGGCCTCTGCTAAAACACGGAAACTATCATGTGGTGTGTTCGCCGCTGGATTCTTTCTTCTCTTTAGTTTCGCCGCTATAATATCGATAAGGTTATAATTTTTATTGCGGAATTCTTAGGTTCGGCTCTATGGTTTCTGCAATCTTAGCCATACAAAAAGGATAGAAAAAAATATTGTAAAAATTAAGATACAAGCTCCAACTGGCTCCTTAGTCGACATTACCGTGATACTGAAAGGAATAGGTAAAACATAACACAGACATACGAGAAGATTTTAGCCGGGTGAAGCGCAGTAATAGAGCGGATTAATTTCACGTCGAAGTCATAACGATCTCTTATTTGGAATTGTTAGTCAACTTTGCTTGTATTTCCTGTACTGTAACTAACACACTTGCGTCTTTCTGTTGACGTTCCAGCTCCCTCGCTCCTGTTTTTTTTTTTAACTTATTGGGCAAATGACATGCCATACGAGAACGTAGTTATGAGAAAAATGCTATTCAAGTTTGTGATCGGCAACTACAGCAATGATTTTAGGCTGCGCAAAAAAAAGAAAAAAAAAAGACGGTAATTCTAAGAAGCAAAAATGGCGCTGTTCTAATAAGCGAAGTCCACATTAGTGCATAAAGTGCGAAATGCGACTTCGTATGTGAATATATGATTATTTCGCCTTGCCGTTCCGAGATGCAGGAAGATATAGGCTAACGAAAAATTGGACAAAAATACATTTGTTCTTCTGAGATGTCGATCTGGAAATAGGTAAAAAAAATGCTGCGCTTATTGTCATACGTCTGCCCCGAAGTAGGCCAACAAAACTTCGCTTTTACTTAATTGGCACTAAGATTGGCTTGTATTTCATAATATTTGTTATGAGAAAAGCAGCACTAGCGAATTGAAGGTTAATAGGGGATTATATATGTACCGAATCGCCACATGGGCTATGTGGGCATCGTAGTGGAGAACTCTGTATTAACTTAAGTCACTAAGGGTTTTATTAATCACTAACTTTTCACAATCCACGGGGGCCTTTAGCGTTTTGTGTCTGTCTCAAAGTTGCTGCTGCGGCCGGCATTGGGAAATAAAAAAAGTAAGATCTTTCACAACAAGAAATTGCTACCCTGTCACCGTAAAGAAGGATGATGTTTTTTAATGCTTAAGGCACTAAATATCACGCGTGTAAACATCTTCTTTTTAATGCGAGGCAAATCTTTAATATTTTAAAACGTTGTTGCGTAAACATTGTAGGAAATGATCCTGCGCTCAAATGTAGAACATAGCCTTCATTGTTCACACGTCTGGTACGCTACAGTAGCTGTCATGATAACACCTTTGTGGGTGTAATACAAATGAAAGTTTGTCTTCTATCAGCTGTGCATGAAAAGCTTGCTACCGGGGAGGGAGCTAAAACTGCTTGTCGGTGACGTATACTGTTGGTTCTCATTTATTTTCTTTAATTGCCCTTTCCACTAAGCTGACGGGGTAAAGAAATAAAGCCCTGGTAAGTGCTTGCCTGAGTCCCTGCCAACAAGAGCCGTTCACCAGTCATTCCAAATTGGCCTGTGCAACTATGTTGAATCACTCAAACGAAAATTCGGGGGTCACTTTGACTGTCTAAAGCGGTCAGAGGCGAAAGGATGCGCACGGCTGGCCAAACGCTCACGGCGTTTCTCAGCTTGCTTCGCCTTCGCACGAGGAGATTCGTTAAGACGTTTCAGACGCATACATTCACGTCGCTTCCTGCGCCTAGTTCTAGGACTTTGTGGTGACGGTCGTGGCAGTAATCCCGTGCGCAGACGTTTAGCCTCAAGCTTTGCCAGCTTCCGCTCAGCATCTTTCACGCGCTTTTTGTTCGGAGACATGGTGACACGTGCCATCTTTCACACAGACTACTGACACAGCAGGTGCGCCGTTCAAGTAATTCCCTCGTTGCGCGCTTGATATAACCATCAATCATCTTGCTCCGCTCCCTGTTACATCGCATGACGGCTGCGCAGTCTGGTGGCGCCACCCAGTAGCAGCCGTCGCAAATACTCAGTCGACGGCCGTGACGTCACTTCCTATCGACTATATAGACTTCCACCCAATTTCAACAGGATACCTAAGCGGACGAGTTGGTGATATTTTTCCAAAAAACAGCGCGGACAAACGGGGACGAAAGGAAGAAAACACAGGGCTTGTTCCTGTGTTTTCTTCCTTTTACCCCCGTTTGTTCGAGCTGTTTTTTGGAACATGCAATTTTGACATCCAATGTGATATGATAGATAACTAACTAATCATTGTTTCGTTGTTAAATTTGGTAGGTTGATTCATTATTACCGTCACTACCATTACTTCCTCATTAGTTGGGCCTCATAGGTGTTAGTGTGTTTTTAGTCGACTTCCGGTTCCGCCGCCAAAAGCGGACACTTTTGTTGACGACGAACGATGAGGCATTAAAGGCTTTCGCCTTAAAAAAAGAAAAAAAAACAACAGATGAACACTTGTTCTAACATTTTAAATTCTCTCGCGAGAGGAAGAAGGGAGCATTAGTTCTTCCATCATATGTTTCGGAAATTATTCCCACTTCCCAGGACGTCGCCTGGATGCCTCTGGATGTGCAGAGGGATAAGTGCGAGCATACGCGGTATTTCGAGATGAACAAGCTCCGACCGTCCATCCGAGTCATCCATACGCTGGTAAGTACGAGCTCCTTGTAATAGCCCCCTCAAATAATAAAACAATGCATAGTTTTCTATAAAGGCGAAGCCTGGGTCAATGTCGCTTTGAAATATTTTAAAGCTATTCAACAATAAATGAAAAGAAAGAACTGTGCACGATACCTTTGATGGTTAATATCTCCGTTGCATGTGCTAAGTGCTCGCTTAAAGAGGACAAGTAAATGCTCCTAAGCCCATTACAGCTAGCACATTGTTGACTCACTCTTCTCTATTACGGCTTCACAAAATTATGCCTATCATTTTTCTTTCCATACCTCGCAACATAACGCAACATAAGCTCGAGATTTTCTTGTAGCCCGTAGGTCAGCGCTCGAAAGGTACATCATTTATATACCTTGCATTTTGATGAATAATTGCAGTGTTATTCATGAGCTGTGATTACCCGAACTTTGCACTCACATTGATTTTTCATTTTTAAGCTATTTCGCTCTCATGGTACTTGTTGCATGAGCTCGTTCGTGACATTACCCTAAGAGGTTGCGTTCAGATCCTCAAAAGACAAGGACAGCAAGATGGCTTACGTAGACCGCGTTGGCAAACGCAGAACATTCCTGCAAAAGCCTTGGTGTACTCCGCTGCACATTACAGGACTGAATGAAGTAATAAGAGAACGAGACATGTGATTTCGAAATGCAAATTTCATGAACCTGGTACATCATGCTTACCTCGAATGAATTCTTACTAATCAAGGAGTAGACGCGTCTCTCTTTATGACGTACGAAAAGACGTTGGTCTACCATAATGACGGTTGACTTTGTAGCTATTGCAGTACGCAACAAAAATCGAGGTAGCTTTTTCATGGCATGGCAATCGATGACTGTGCGCCCTGGCTGTACTGGTTTCGTGTGAACATATCAAGGACTGATGCTTGGGCGAGTTGGTATGCCATTTTCTGAAGAACAGCGCGACTTGGACAAGGACGGAAGGAAGACAACACGGACAGGCGCTGTTGCAACTGATGTTTATTGCTCTGAACGTGGTAATATATATATCAGGCTCCAAACAACAAAAGAAAACAC
>JAJIZL010019382.1:1317213-1361665 GCA_023969395.1 Amblyomma maculatum | reverse complement strand
AGTAAATATCAAGGACGTTTTATTTTATTACCAAGGGCTAAATAATTACGTCTCTTTAACCGATGAGGCACTGAATATTCGAAGGAATGACTGCAGTGTTTATAGAGCAATTTATGCGTCTGTACATTGTATACCGGTATACTTATTAGGAATTAATTAGAACCGCATTTGGGGCAAAATTAATTGCAATTGTAGCGCAAAAATAAAACAAAAATTACGCGGGCCACGTAGGACTGCTCATATGCTCTGAATGAAAAAGCAGGCATGTCTCATTGTTATTTCTGATTGTTTTATTGGGTTCTTACTACATTTAACTTTCAACTATATTTTCGTTTTTGAATTTTCACTATCATTGAATGTCAGAGCGACTGACTCCATCGCGCGCATTCACTCGGGCCCCTTTTATTCATCTTGGAGCAACGAACCTTCACAGCCTCTGGTCAGTGTGCCCATCTCGAGATCGCGAGGCGTTAGCTCGACCCCCCCCCCCCCCCCCCCCCTTTCTCCTTCAAGTTAATCGAACTTCCTTTTCAACTAAATAAATTTGCCTGTAGGAAGCATGCTAAGAAATTCGGTATAAATTAGAATATTCTTGGCCTGTTCTTGACTTGTGACGCCAGGTAAGAGAAGAGGCCTTTTCAAATTTGATGCTGGCTGCTCGTTAGTCTCAGGAGTACTGACGTCACAGTCCTGATGAGCCTGACTTAGTAATGATGTCACATTTCTGGTGAAAACATCGGGATCTTCTTCCCGATAGATCATTTAAGGCTCTAGCCTTAAAAATAATTAGCTTTCCAGTTAACGCCACCTCGAAAGCATTGTCATGTAACTGTACGCTGAAGTATTCAATAAACAATGAAAAGAACTGAACACTCATTGCACCAGAAATGGAATCAGAGATCTCGCAGCGCCTATAGCGAGACAAATGTACCAGAGTTAAATGGCGAGGGACCTTTTATGTGCAGGTGCCGACCCTGACCGAGCGATCTGCTTCCTCTTCGGTTTGCTACTTGGCAGTGAGGGAGGCCACGTATTTAGGTGTGATCCTCACCAACCTGACACAGGAGTCCGTCGAAGATAAGGTGAGTGAGGAGTTAGTCTTTTGGCTGCGCACAGTGGTGCTGTATTATCAATGCTCTCTTAGCCGATCGTCACTTCACGGGTCGTGAAGGGTTAAAACACTAACACTATGTCGTTACTGCGCACGATCATCGAACACCACAGGGTCACATAGAAATGTCGCGATTAATAAACACAGTGATGACGTCGTATTTCGCGGCGTCGCCTCCTAAAAACAAAAGTAATAGAAGAGACATTTGGGCGAGTTGGTATGGTGACATGATAGAAAAACAGCGCAACAGACGTGGACGGAGGTAATCAGCGCCCGTCCTGTCTGTTCTTTAGCTCCGTCCACGTCTGTTGCGCTGTTTTTCTATCAAAACAAAAGTACTTTTGCGCGAAAGAAAAAGTTAGCAGGGGTTTAGCATTGTTAAACATGGTATTCAGCGAAGGCTTCACAGCAGGGCTACTCTTGCTAGAACTCTTTCATAGCCCGATTTAATTTCCATCGGTACGACGCGCTAAGCACAGCACCATCGCCACTGGAGGCCGTGGGTGGGTATGAGTCGAGGCGCGGTTACTCCTCGTTCTTATATCCATCGACTGACGTCATGGCTGTTTCCATCACGCGATGGTGCGATGTTACATCACCCACGCGATTAATCACTTGCTCCACTTCCACTTTCACAGCTCCAAGTTTGAAAGGTAAAGGGTCATACAAAGGTCGAAGGGTCAAGGTCATGACCCTTTAGTGCCACACCAAGGTGGCCCACAAGGTTACATTTGAAGCGGTTGGGTACTTTCTGGAAAGTAAGGCACAGTATATTTATAGCCATACTTTGTCCTGCGGCTCTCTGAATGTCAATGGCGGGTCCACGCTGACATTGTGTGTTGGTTTATAGAAAAGAAAAGGCACACAAGGAAAGGCTCGCAAAACGAATGGACGGAAACAAGAATCAGCAAGGGGAGCCGAAGATGTGGGCCACTAACGCTGTTTTGTTATATGCTTCAATATGGCTAAAATTACTTCAATCTTTTTATTATTCCAGGTGTCTGCGCCGAACAAAACGACCTACGTTCTGGACTTATCGTCCCCTCGATACGATATGTACCTGAGCAAGGTTATGAGTAATCTCTATCCCCGGTCTGCCATGGACGGACTGTGGTTGGTGAGCTTCCTTTTTTAAAAAGAAGGCGATTGATCTTAAAGTATCGCACGGCCGTTCTTAGTATGTAGCAAACTAACAAGTGACAGTTGTGCCACACCAGACCGAATGACGCCAGTTTTAGAGCGTATTTCTTTCATGTGACTGCGCAACGTGACAGTTTGCTGGTGCTTTCAGTATCTTCATCGTATTTGGGAACAGCCAGATACGATGCCCAGTAGAGTCATAGAACGGTTTTTCAGTAGGGGCTGGATTTTACTTTCCTTATGGTGGTCTCGATCTGTAGCAGAATATTTGAGATTACGGGTATTTTAGTCCCCCTCCACTCATGCGCATATTGGACTCGAACGCCCTGTAGCTGTTGGGCCAAGGCTTCCTAGTGATCCTGAAAATAACGCCATCGTCACTCACGTGGCCAAGATTACATGTTCTAGAGCGAGCGTACAGTCAGGACAGCAAGGGTGCTGTGGCCAAGCCGACCCTGCTAGGGATTTCGATGCAGTAGCAAAATATAGTTTTTTTTTTGTAATCCTGAGCCGTAATAAAAGTTTTCGAATTATCGGAATCTAATGGCACTCTCATTCTAATGATGCAAGGACAGCTAGAGGCCCATTTATAATATATGTTGCTCTGCTGGAAAAGGAGCAGAAAATCCTGTTCATTTAGCATTTCTGCATAAAACTGCCCAGCCTCAGCCCTGAGCAGTGCTTATCGCATTTGAAGTGAGACTGGTACCCGGCGGCTCTGGAAATCGAGCCACGTATGCCATCTGGCGAAAAAGCTTATCGTCCTTTCCTGTGCTAGCTGTTTCAGTGCTTCGACTTAGGTTTTTTTACGTGTTATCGAATAGCCTCTTTTGCGGTCCTGCGCCAACGGTGGCACGTAGTATAGGGGTTTTCATAGATCATTTCACTGTGAAATATGCTCTATATTACCGCTGAACAGCAGCCTTTTGCCTATGGAAAGCGTGGAAGCCTTGGTGTGGCGGCACGCCATCATCGTTCTTTGTACAACGGCGATGGTACTGAGAAATATCTAATCCTGAGAATTCCTCTTGAAGAGTACCATCAACGGACGGACTTTTTGGTGGCGTGTGCTTGTCCGGCACGTATACTGTTTAAGTTTTGGAGGAACATGCCTATCTGCATCATGAAATCCATCGACTAGATATGTAGATGAATGATGGATTGGCTAAGGAAGCTGAGTTATATTTTCTAACTCAGTGTTTTTTTATGTGTGAAATAATTTTTGAAAACACTAAGTGCTACCTCATCAAAAATGACTTGTAAGATCCCGAAATTGTATGCTCTTAGATCCTGATACATCGACAATACACATAAAATGTCCCTTTTTGAGGACGATAAATATCACGTATCATCACCTTGAATAGTTTTCATGCCTTCTCCGCTGCGCAAATAAAAGGCCTTTCCTTTCCTCGCTTTGCTATGATTGCTTTCGACGCAATGTGCTGGATGTTTCCTGTTCAACGTGTTCACGTCTTTTCTTTGCATTGCACTACAAACTGTGCAAGGAAGCTAAGTTCTTGTCATGCATTGCAGGGATTTCGCCGAAGCTTTCTGTTTCATTGCTGGAAACAAAGTAACGTCTTCGATGATTCTTTTTTATCCTTTGTTGGCACGCTCATATCCTCTTGTCTACATCCGGTAATCGAAGAAGAGTGGTCCGTATCACAGCGGGCAGTGTGTGGTTGTACGTGGAGGGATAGTTAGTTCCAGGGAAGAAGACCTGTGTCTGCCTTAAGGACAGCTAGGGTTGGGACAGATAGGACAGGAGCCTTGTTCATTCCATTTCTTTGTCTCCATGATCTCTATAGGACCTCAACGAACCCACTCTGGGGACCGGAGAACCTCCCAATGGATGTCCCATGGACGGTTGGGATATCCTGCCCTACACCCCAAAGGTCCTGCTCTCTGAGGGCCGTCTAGACTCGGGCACACTGTGCATGTCCCAGCAGCTTGGATCGGGGCCCCACCTGGTCGCACACAACGCGCTCCCCTACACACAAGCGCAGGCGGCCTACGGGTGAGCCCACTTGTCTCCTGCTGACAAGAGCAAGTGCCTTAAATGCAAGAGGAACAACAGTTACGTAGAACATACCTGCTGACTGCTCTCTATTTTCTTTCGCCGCTACCTCGATTAGCGAGAGCGTGGATAGAATGTGCACGGGAGGGGGCGGTAGATTTGTGCTTAGAAACAGTGTATTAACGCCGTTGGGGTCACCTCTTGCCTCGCATGATCAGCGTTCTGACCCAGCTCTCGCGAGAGCGTCCCTTCGTTGTGAGCCGCGCCAGCTACTCTGGTATTGGAACGTTTGCTGGTCACGTGATTCACGGCCTCCGACCTTCGTGGGAGGACCTGCGGCTCAGCATCCCTAGTAAGCGGTAGATTTTTATAGACTCTTAATTTTGCTCTCCCGCCACTCTCACTTGGACAAGGGGGGGGGGGGGGGGGGGGGGAGTGTCGAAAGCAGCTCAACTCACTCAGGCTGTACACAAGGCAAGTGTTGTAGGTAATCTTCGCCATACTTTGAAAAATGGCAGTAGATCGCGATACTAGAGTGGGTTTTGACTGCAGATTTTTCAGGTATTTTGATTTAGTGATAACCTAAATTGCACAAGTTTTAACAAGCGTTAGCTCTTACTAATTTATATTTCAAAGGTCACGTATGTCTGATATGAAGGTCAAACTGAGGCGAGAAGGCAGTAAAATCGATATCAAGTGACCATACCATGATGCAGAGCAATACTGAGCGCACAGCATTTCGGCTGGTAATTACACCTTCGATTTCTTTATATGTACCAGTATATTGGCCGTCGAAGTGGGACCAGTCCGAGGACCACTATTTAGAAAAGATTTGGGTGTCACCCGTTTGACGCAGAATATTGAAGGTGGGGACAAAAAAATGGGCACCTTCTAAAGAATAAAGTTGCTACTTGAAAAAAAAAAAGTATGTGTGAAAGTCGCACCAACAACCTTAATGAGATGTATACGTTATATTTGTTGCAACGAATAAATGTTCAGTATATGGCGAATGCGTTTGTAATTCGCAATATTAGTCCGAATCCACATAGTTGATGGCGCTGCTTTTGTATTGGAAGGGATGCTTCCCGTTTGACGTAGATTTCGGAGTCCTATCAAATGACCTGGCATGCTCCGGTGACTAAAATTACTAATTGAGATGAAGTTGAAATATGTTTAGGATTCGCACCGATGACCTTTTCACAATAGTAGTGCAAAACGAATGAAGCAGATGGCGCTGCCTGATGCTCACGTAGCCAATGCTCTTAAGTCGAACACTGAGCAATATTCGAGGAATTTCATATTGTCCACTTCAATAAAAAATGATTCGGAATACAAAATTTATAAAGGCCACTTAGATATTCTTATCAAATTTTGCGCATAAATTTAAATTTAGTAATTGTATAGCAAGCTGGTAAATCCGTATTTGTATTTTGCTGCAATGCAGCTTTGATGTGGTTCCTTTTTTCTTAATCCTAGTGTTTCCTTGAGATCTTAAAAATTGGCACATAACCGCGTTTTCTCGCTGTGCAGCGTTACAGTCCTTAAAGGAACCTCAATTCATGGAGCTTGAATAAATAATGCCGCATTGAATAAACAAGCTGCCCTAAGCAGGGTTCAGAGGTAAGGAAGTGCACACTGTTTTGTCAGAATATAATTGCCTTTTTCGAAACAGCAGGAGAGCGGCAACGCATCGTAATATTACGGCATAGTAGAAGTCTTGCAGGGAAGCTTGGTCGCTACGTTCTGGGGAGCGTCACGTATGTAGCCAGGTGGGTCGCTTGCTCTGATTGCCGAACCATCGTTGTTACTGATGTTTTGAAGTGCGAATCTAAGGAACACGATAAAATTAGGGCTCAAGATACCTGCTTTAATGAGTAAGTCTACAAAGATGCCCACGACTGTAACGAGAGAAGTGGAGCCAACAAGCTTTTTCCTCATTGAGATCCTCTCACGGAGTGTGCGTAGAGAATGATGGCTATGAAAATGTGTGGCGTAATATATGGACAGGCAATTCTCATCTTAAAATTCGTCGCTCTAACAAGTGGATGCTTGTGCCTGAAGGTACCAGCGATATGCTTTTTGTACGCGCATCCTGGCTGCGTAGCCTTTATCGATGATATGATGGGCGCAGTGCTGCTGACTGCGAGCTTGCTGGGCATGCCATTGTCCGGCGCGGAGCTGTGTGGAGACGGATTCACCTTGTATTCACCCGCTGACCAGGAGTTGTGCGCCACGTGGTTTTCACTGGCCGTCTTCTACCCGCTGCTCAGAACCAGCAACGGGGAGCTTTTCGTATGTCCATCTCACCTTTGAGCTATATTCTATCCGAATTAAGAATTCTGCACAACACTCAGGACAAAGTATTTCGTGTAACGATGTGAAAAAGCTGCTCTCCGCCTGTACAGGGCTCTCATCTGTGAGGCATTGTGTGATTGGAGGTCTTGTCGTTTTTGATCCTCTAGGCTCGACGACAACAAGCTTCTGAAGACGCACAATGGCACGTGGGCAGCACGTTTTGTTGCCTGAGTGATGCCAGAAAAAATGGAAAAACTAAAAGCGTGAAATCACGAAAATGAGCGATATTTTGCTGACATGTAGTCACGTGTGGTACTACACTGAACGTAATAAGGTTTTTCCGCTAGATAGCGCCTCAGTTGTTTTTATGCGATTTTCAAGGGCAAATTAAAATGGTAAAGCCTCTTTTTTATAATATTGTGGTGCTCGATCTGTATTATGTGATGCAAAATATTTTCATCTCCATCATAATCTCATGACATACTTTGGCCAATGTTCTGTTCCTTTAATAGAAAATCACCCATCCGCGCAGAGACCATGAGCCTGCGGAAACCTATGTGTATAGTAAAGACGGAACAGCTTTAAAGTACACACTCTATGAGCGCACAAGTAACAGATACACCTCTATTGTTGTTTACAAATATATATTCTAATATTTTTCTGGGCACTTTTTCTTCATGCGCATGAACCTTGTAATGCCGTTTCTAGTTTGATTAACAAACGAAAATCAAAACTTTTGTTTCGAGTTAGAACGAAGTATTTTTTTCTTCTGTGTTGCTCGCACCTGTGCATATGATAACGCGGCCCATTGCTCAGATTTCTCTGGCGAGCAATGATTTTGCAGCTACTTGGGGCTAATGTTGCACACCGGAGATTGCGAAAAAAGTTGGTTTTGTTTGCACATTGCAGTTGCGGCATCCGCCCCCGTTCTCGAACTCCTTCCTATCAGAGACGCTGGACATGCTGGACGTCCGAGTGTCGCTGCGTCCCTACCTATACTACCTGCTTCATCGAAGCCACGTCGCTGGTGACACCGTCGCGCGGCCATTGTTTGTCGAGTGAGCGCGTCTCTTAGAGAAGTCTTCGATCCGAAAAGCTTGTATTTCTCATCTTGCGCTCAGCGAAACTCCTTTGCCCCGTTAAATATTTACGACACTTCCACTAGGCGTACTACCAAAGGTAATTGTTGATTTGTAAGCCATG
Organism: Amblyomma maculatum; assembly: GCA_023969395.1. Classification (NCBI taxonomy): domain Eukaryota; kingdom Metazoa; phylum Arthropoda; class Arachnida; order Ixodida; family Ixodidae; genus Amblyomma; species Amblyomma maculatum. The sequence continues at coordinate 1,353,899 of JAJIZL010019382.1, read as the reverse complement.
ACTGTGCAAAAAGTGACGTAGCATTCCTTGCAAGCATTTGAAATTGTTGATTTTTTTTTCTCGCTTGAGCTCTAACGCTCCTGTCTGAGAACCCTTACATGCATAGTTTCCGGCGGTAGGTATCACTGCTTTGCTAGTTAGCCTAGTAATTGTGCGGTATCGTAAGGTGGTGAATGCCTTGATGACAGAGTGCGAGGGTACTGCCCAACTAAGCTCTTTGTGTTTGTGCGCGCCCAGGTTTAAGCAAACATTTTTGTGAGAGATGGAATGCCAAATTATGTCTTCGTATAGTTTAGTCGCATAGTAGATATGAAAAGTGCAGGTTAGAGCTTGTTTCAACGAGTAATAAACAAACAAATAATAAAGAAGGCAATGAATGTCAAAATTACAAGGGATGACCCTGGTCTAGCGTTATTTTCATAATCCGGTTAATTAAGGTACATTACGGACTCTTTGCTAAATGGTGATGCGTATAGGTTAGAAGTGCGTGGGAAGGGAGAGGACTTGTAGGCAGAGAGTGAAGTGATCAACTAGTTCTTAAAGGGCCACTGTCCAGGGAAGGACCTTTTAAGAAAAGGAGCCCAGTGTTTCGATCAGGTACCGGAGATAGTCTGTGCAAAATGCTACAGTGACACGAGCGCCGCAAAGCAACGAAAACAGAAATCAAAGCTCTCTCATGCTCTTTTTCGGGAAGCCAGCTTCCCCGTTTCCTGCGCTGGCCCATCGAGCCACAGTTATGACGTACTTCCCGAGAACGACGTTCATTGGTCCGTCTCGCTGACTGACGGGAGAAGCATGGGTGTCTACCGCTCGCTGCGCGCTTTTCCCTCGCCACGGCCAGACTGAATCCAGCGGCGCGCGCTTTCCGCCCGTTTTTTTTTTCGCGCTCGCAGAGTGCCACGCCCCACCTCCTGCCAAACGAGGAGGAGGAAGGGGAATTTGTCTTGCGGAAGCTAGACGACCTCGGGCAGGAGAGTGAAAAACATTTGCGAGGGAACGGAAGGAGAGAAGCATGACAGAATCGGGTAATTGCGGTGGCTGTAACTGCGTTATTAGTTACTCTTTTCAAAAACATTTTGCGGCCTTGCGTTCTAGGGGCGAAGTCTAACAGTCATCGGGGCAGAAAATATTTTCGACCGGAGGGTGGACAGTGGGCCTTTAAGGGATTCCTAGAAAAAGTCCAAAGAAGACGTAGAAATATAGTAAACGTTCGTCCCAATATAGTGCTTATTGGGGGATGTCACGAGCTCAGTAATTACCCGAGGGCATCACCGAGACATGACAAAAGAGGAGGGGTGGTCGTTCGATGACCGGCGTAGCCGGTAAAGAAATGTAGAGAATCAGAGGAAGGCGTGTTGACGAGTAACAATTACAAACAATGCTTATACATTAAGAAATACCGATACACCGCTTCTAGTGGGAAGCAGCATTAACGTACTAAAGGACAAGAACACTACGAGTGAGGAACATGTCGAATCAAATACCATAACGTTACACAGAGAATTAAACACGCGTTTCAAAGTGGAACAATAGTCCGACAACAAAAGCAGGAAATACGTTTAGAACAGGAGTGCACATACAGTTGACCAGGGAGCGCGGCGTTAGCCCATCACTGAATGAACTAGACGGGCTGGCCTTCGAAGGCGGTGGTCCTTCCCCGGGGAAGCTGGCGGTTCCGTGGATGCTGTGCGACTGCGGCTCGGGACGCCAGGAGTACGCGGCGGCTCAGGCTTCCCTTCCGAGGAGCGGACTGCCGTTGGTGCCTAGTCAGCTCCTTTCTAACCCCTTAAGAACGGACACTCGCGGACGATGCCTTGTGCTCAGCGTCGCAGTGCAAATTTAAAGCTCGCACTACACGCGCACAAAGTAGTTCACTTACAGGGGAAGGTCACCTAGATGCATCACACTTCGACACTGCATGTACGCTGTGTTGTGTTTGGAGGAAGTAGCACACAACCAAAGCGACCCAACGTAGTACGCCACAACTTCGGTTCTGCTAGAGGTTACATTGCCACGGAAGAAAAGTTATGGATATGCGTTACGGACATTACGGATATACGTTGTGGAAAGTTACGGACATGGCTCTAGACTTTGGTCGTAGTAAAGGTGACTTTGAGAGGGGGACAAGTAAGAAATAGACAAACAAAGCAGCCCGTAGACCCCCGATTGGGTGAAGGGAAAGTTGCAGCTAACCAAGCAAACTATTGTGCGGAGGCGACATGCACGTACGCCCTCTGGCACGTCCGCGCGATAGACACTTATAGAGGCTCCATGGACAAGTTTGCGGAAACGAGAATGCCTTGGTTTTATATACATTCAGTTATAGACAAATTGAGGGATGCCGCCAATTCTGTGACAGTGGAGTAAGCCTCAACAGACCAACAGAGGAGCAACGTTATGAGACAGCAAGCGTGCAGAGTGGGCCATGAAACGAAATCGATGTAATGACATTCTAGTCTAAATCAAGAAGAAGGAATGGGCATAAGCAGGATATGTAATGTGGAGGGATGATAACCAACGGTCGCTAAGGATAACATAGGATTTCAAGAGAATGAATGCATAGCAGGGGCGGGAGAAAGTTGAGCGGAGGAGATAAAGACGTCTGTGGGGGTCAGGTGGGAGCAACTAGCACAGGAATGAATTAATTGGAAGGACATAGCAAGGCCTTTGCCCTGCGATAGCATAGTCCTGCTGATGATGAAGCCTCAATATGACATTGTCTTTTTGTGCTACGTTGCAGGTTCCCAAGTGACAAGGAGACGTGGGCCATCGACGACCAGTTACTGTGGGGTTCTGGGCTAATGATAGTTCCCATTATTAAACCGGTGAGCCATTTCCGCTATTTGGGGTAATAATTGCGACTGCGCGTTTTAGAGCAAGATCTCGACTTGAGGCAAAATGGGGCACCAGCGTAGCCTTAATCTCTGACCTTCGAGTCGAACTGTAGCAATGCAAGCGCTAAATCATTATGTAGCTTATGTCGAGTATAATAACAACACAAGTGTCATATCATTCAACAACAAAATTCTAGTATAATATCAGCAGAAATTTTGTTTTGTTGGATAACTTAATTTGAGTAAAATCGCACTTCCTTTTTGTAATCGGCGTCTCTCATAGCCTGAGTTGCTTTGGGACGTTAAACTCCACAAACAAACCTTTTTGTAATCCTTAAATAGTTGCCGTTAATTATTATTCGTGATAAAAACTGAACTTCACGATACAACATCGTCCTATATTGTTGTATGGCTTAAACAGAATGCGATAAGACTGCGTTAATTGCATGTCTTAAATTCTGCTGAATAGGTAATTGTGAGTGAAAATTGAAATTGAAGCTACAACATCTAGTCATACATCGCTTAGAAAGACTTGACGAGTAAAATCTAATACCAAACGCTAAACCAAGTTAAACAATGCAAAATTTAACTATCGCTCGTCTTACTCGGTTCAGTATAGTTAAACTACCGCAAATTTATTTTCGAGACTGGCTTCCTTAAACTCGCAGCTGGCCTGCTGTGTGATTGTGATTAGACAAAGCACCCTATGGGAGGGGAGGGGAGGAAAGCGTGGGCTCTTGCTGTCTAATTAACAACTTGCAGCTATAAACTAAACTATGCGACATTTATGAATGTACAGTTGCGATGGAGAAAGAGAGTTTGCTCGGCGTCACTGTTTTGAGGCATTGGCGAGGTGCTCTAGCTTTTGGTTACTCTTCTTAGAAAGAGAAGCGTACTGACTAACGTAATTATCACAAAAATATATTGTGCGTACCAGTCAGGGAGATTAGCTAGCTACGAAAAAGAGGCTCAAGCCTAGTTGAATTGTAAATTCTGCTCTTCAACGCACCGAAGGTGCCGCATTACTGTGAGGAATTGGTTGAGACGTTTTAACACTACATCGTTATTGAAGGGTCCAAATCTGCGGAGAACCCGTGGAAAGGAAATTCCAGCCAGTCGAAAAGGTTTCACGTCACTCTTAGAGCAGCCTAAACGAAAAGTGAATTCAATTTGCATATACTATAATTACAAGGTAGCAACCTGACTAAAATGCCATCAGGATATGTAGGTATATGAAACAAATGAAATGCAAAAATGGAGATGGGAATCAAACACGCAGCCCTTGCATTTCGAGTCAGAAACTCTAACTCTACGACTTTGTTAAATGAGGTTTTTATGTCTACGTTGTGTGGTAGTTCACAAAATGTCGTAGCTTACGACTGTATCCTAATGAGCACGTCTGAGATTAAAGAGGTGCCAAGAGAGGATGTAGAGATTAAACGACTGCCAAGATGCGTGCGGGTGAGGGTGGAGCGTACGCGAAAGTGGATCAGCAGACAAGTCCCTCACTCAAGATATTGTGACTTTTTCACAAAATGTGTCGCCCTCGGGGAGGGGTTCAAAATTCGTCTGCTACTGGTTGAAAACGTCCTTGTGGGACGCAGCCACCTGGGAAATGGTAATATATGTTCTTGGCAGCTACCGCCATCTGTCGCATACGCCTGTCACGAATATGAACTGCGCATGGCCCTCGAGATCAGCTTCGGCTGCGCAGATTGCAGAGCCCGAGAAATGCGCATGCGCACCGGGGGCTGGTGGCTTGTTTTCAACCAGGAGCGCGCATGCACACAGCGGCCATGTGAAAAAGGCGGATTACCACCAGCTGTGTGCGAAGCGAGAGTGTACTTCAGAAAACGGGACATGCACGTGCATTATTGTTGCCGCCATTCAATCAGTGCTTTTGATAATAGTGAGCGCTTGGCTGCTCGGCCTTAACGCAGAGATCGCGCACATGGCGGACTTACCTACCTGCGGGCACTTGGTACGACTTCTACAGTGGGGTCCTTATACGGTCTTCTGTCTATGGCGAATACTGTGACCTGGAACATGGGCGCCATCGTGTGCTGCTTCTGCTCAGAGGAGGGCACGTTTTGGCCACTTCCACCACGTCACCTTCGGCAATACAGTGAGGAGAACAAGCATACCTTAAGGGACAACTTAGGTGCTGTGTTGGGCTTAGGAGTTGTGGGGTAAAACCTGACGTTTCGTATTCAGTGTCACCTAACTTCCAAATTAAAAAAAAAAAAAGTAGATTACGTGATTACTTTGCAGACCGGGCCTTATATGCGCTACAATAACATTGAAGATGGACATGATTCATAGTTTCCAAGCTTAGAAAAAAGTTAATAACAGCGTGTTCCGATCAGGACGCGGAGCAAGTTACATGGGCAATATTTTGTAGGGCATAAAATATTTATACGTGATGGAGAAATTTGTCGACACAGAGGAACGAAGTGTAGGGATATATCTAAGTTTCTTCAGATATGTTGGAGAATCTCGCCTCTTACATTTTGAAAAAGTAAATTTGATAAGGATCCAGGTAGAACGAGAGGAATAAGATGGTTTACACGGTATGAAGGAGCACTGAACAAGGGTAAATGGGGTACGCCTCAGTTCGCAGGTCGAGCCAACGTTTCGACAAGTGGACTTGACTTCGTAAGGTTCCTTTTAATATTTTCTAGTGTCTGTGCCTATTTATTTACGTCAGGATCATGCATAACTGTCACGTATTATAGTTTTGAACTTTTTGTGGACCAGAAGCTTAGAGAATATTTGGCGGTCTTGCAATCTCCTCCTAAGAACCTACAGCTTACCGACGCTAGAATTTGAAATGTAATCTATGTGATCAGACGAAGCGAGCTCCTTTGAGATTGTGAATTCTTATTATTTGTGTTTACTAATTTCTAGAAAAAGGTGTCATGTAGAATATATGCGAGCTTTCTGAGACATTTCCTAGTTGTATGCAGAAGCGTTCCTTCATCAGCATTTAGGATCATACCTCTACAAGTACTCTTTTCACTGATACTAACAAGGTGAAAGAGCACTGAGTCGAGCCAACGTTTCGACAAGGGGACTTGTCTTCGTCTGTGCAGCGTGATCGTTACTGGCGAAGCTATAAATACGATTTTGCTTCCGAAGAAGAAAAAAAAGGGAGGGTGGAGGAAGGAGGTTGGGGAAGAAAGCAGGACAAGGGGTGAAAAACAATGTTATCTTCGACATGAATTGCTGAGGTTCGAAGCGGTGATCCCATGGCCTGAAAGAGAAAATAATAAGCGGCAGGAGCAGGAAAAACTACAATTTGGGATGTATGATGAGTCAGCACCTACAGAAGGTTCGATGCTGACACCTTTCTTGAAAGGGGACAGACATTCCAAAGGGCCCTGGTACAGAATACATCTGCAGGGGAACAGTTCTCAAAAGCTTTTCGCAAGGAACGGAGAAGGAGAAATAAACAGAAGAATAACAAAACCTGCCAAGCCTGACATTATTTGAAGAAAATGTCTTTGTCATGAGGTCAGCAGCCAACTCGTATTTCAAGCCCCTTCAACGCGGTACATACCAATATCAAATTATGCCTATTTTTTATGTACTAAACCGCTAAAGATAAATGTGTTTGTATTGTCAAACATTTTATCAAGGCCCTGGTGCAATATTATCTGTCGTAGCTTAACGAAACTGATATGAACAAAAATCCTGCTCCTTGCAGCAATCGGTAACCTGCTGAACACCGCAGGTCCCAGTGTGGATTAAACCTAGATGCCCACCACATTGGTTCCATCGCTACTTGACTCGTTCTGTAAACCAATTCTTGTTGCTACAATTCAGAGCTTTTTTCCATCTGAGAAAATCATCACGATTTAAGAATAAAAAGTTCAGAACATATGAGGCGTCGATTGAACAATTCTGCTGTCTGCTTCCTTTAGGATGCTTGATGGGTTTCAAATTTTGTTCCCTTGTACCTGCATAATGAACGCCTGACGAATACGAATTTTTCATTTTTGCCTTCGACAGTCCTGACACTGATATGGACTATTCCTTGAGGGTGGTGTTGGACGCTAATCAGGAGGCTAAAGGTAGCGTCTACTGCGACGATGGAGTATCGCTAGGTAAGAGGACAATGGTACCCTTTTCTCCCCGCAATATTTACGCACGAGTCATGATATGTGGCTTATATGGGGTACGTGTAAAAACGGAGACTTTTTTAGAACTGGTAATTGATTGTTACGGCTAATTAGAGCGTAGAGAGGACGATGCCAGATGTGAATAGTCACTGGTCCAAGTTTATTCTGTGAAAGAAGGCTCTGGATGTTTTTAGCAAGAAACCACTTTAATCCTAGCACGGTGGATTTCGCTGATTTCCGGTTTCTGTCCATTCAACCGAGTGTTGCTATACTGCAACAACCTAGCCTAGCTTTGATTTACCTCCTACATGGTTATACTTTGACTCGATATTTGTGATTGTGACTAAGGTCAAGGTCAAAACCTATTTGGCATATACGAGTGGCACTATTTGAAACTTTCTGAAGAAAGTTTAAGAAAATAAAGTTTGAGCGTGTCCATACATAAACGGCCATAATTACGCGAAATAGGCTTTATTAACGTCGTAAGGTTTAATTACAGTACTGTTTCTGGATGAGCACACATTGGCCGTAATTACATCATTCCAGCCTATTTATGCTTGAATATGCTTAGCTAAGCCTGACAGGCCTAACTAAGCCCATTTAGCCTAAAAGTACTTGTGGCTTTCACACGTGAAATTCGCGCTTGCATATAGCTAAACCACTGTCATTATTATACGGCTGGAATTAAAACGGTAGGATTTTAACTGAGCTAAACTGAATAGGACGTGCGAAAGCTTTAGCGAATAAATGGAACTTTGAGACGATGACGTGCAACGCACACCGCGAGAGTGTGCTTAACACGCGTGACGGTCCGGTGCTGCGATATATCTATGAGCTATACTTGCTTCCCGCAAGAAACTACCGAGTCCGGCTCTAAGGGTTTTATTTTGCCCGGGCTTGGGAGATGCAAGCCGCAATAACCTTCATTGGGTTTGAACATAAGTTGTGTTTTCTTCCTTAAAACGCAACATAAGCTGAACTGCATTGAAGGCGCGCTCTTCTCAGCGTTGTTTAGCGGTTTTCAGCCAGAGAATCAACTTCACAGGCTCACCCTACCACGAATAAGCTGGCTTACTCAAAAATGCACCGAAACAAGAGTCTGTACAGATACAACTGTCACCGTTTAAATTCAGATCAATGCAAATATAAAGCTGCTCCGTTGGCAAAGCCTGACAAGCATACTTTCAGGCCCTTGGCAGTTTCATCTGCAGTCCTTGTTGTGGAGAGCATACGTTTTCTTTGAGTGTTTATGTGAATTAATAATATAATCATTTAATAGGCGGTAAACTGTTGTCAGTAGTCTGGGTTTCAGCTGCGAAGCGAAGCCATACACGCAATGAATGCAGTTTTGTGAGGAAACACTTTGCATGTGGTGTGTAGGTAGTGGAGAGCATGGATGAGTAAGGAGTGGTGTAGGTGGGGCCTAAGGGTTTGCCGCGATGGCTTAATGCATACCCTTGCGGTGTCCCTGAAGCGGAAACTGTTTAGAATATCTGGAGAACAACCACCCTCATCCTTATGCAATTTTACAGCTTCGAAAGTGCCATGGAACCTTAATGATAGCCTCGCGACTGTTAATAATTAGTCATATACAATAAAATGTGGTTTAATATACGTACACGAAATCGCCATTTTGCGATTGTCTTTTCTGGCGGATTTGGCGCAGGCTCCTACGAGAATGGAGCTTATCTGCTCGCCGACATCATCTTCTACAAGGTAATGTAATAAATGGCACCTATTTCAATTTCTGCAGTGTTGTATGCGTGTTCGGGAAGAACCTGTTGCTACGCATGTCATGGGGCTAGCTACAAAATAAGATTGGTGAATATTATGAGAATTCTGAGAGAACTATTGTCTGAAATTAGACACTGATAGAGCCTGCACTTGTTATGTGGAATTTATACAGCTGTCGTTCTTTAAACTAGTTCTCAGAAAGCCCATACTCTCACTAACGCCTTACGAGGAATGTTTGTGGGCTAATTAGGTGTGTTTTTTCAGATGAAGTTAATTAAGGGTGGAGGACAGATATTCGAATCTTCGTATGTGGCAACATCACCACCTGATTAATCAGAGGGAATTTTGGAACGAACTAAATTATGTCTGAAATAACGGTGCTGTGCTTCACTCATTCGGTTTCTGTAGATCGATTAAATCTCACTTTCGTAAATTTATTTTAAGTTGCAGTCATTGCGTTTCATACCTTCACGTTAAGAAAACAATTGAAGATTTCAGCGCAATTCATTTCCTTAGGACAAAAATAAATGAGCAAATCTGCAGGCGCTAATGCTCCATTATTTTCGTAACCGCAGGACACCATGACGGTGATGCCCCGCCACACGGGGTTTACCTGCGGTCTGGTGCGAGAGGTGCGCTTGGTCGGCCTGCGCTCGGCCCTTGAGCTGGTAACATTGGACGGCGTCCCGGTCTCCTTTAACATGCAAGGAAACCAGGTGCCTGCCTTTTCGCACCCCTTTCGATAATAGCCTTGCCACAAAAAATTCTCACGCGGCTGTCTGACCAAACCGATAATCGGTCGTGTCCTTGGTGTGGATTTGTCTGCATTTAGCAGGCATATATAAAGGAGTTACCATAAACCCCAGGTGCCACAGGTATCTAGCGAGTACTGAAGATATATCGTTGGTGGCAACGCTTTTAAATACACTGCAGGGAGCGCGGAGCATGACACCAGCAGTACTCGGTCGCGCCGTGGCAGCTTTATGGGCCAGGAAAGTATAATATCCAAGCTTGTACATGCGAAGAATGCAATAATGAGCACAAAAAAGCCCCATGAACGAATGTTAGCAGCACTGCGTGCCTCTGCAGCGACTTTGGATTTCACACAATGTATTCACAGAAATGTAACCTTGCGCGTACCAGAAAATGTCCACCCTATGAATTGACTTGACAATTCATTGGACATTATATTAAAACAGCGTTGGAAACACGGACAGAGAGAAAGCGCAATGTGTGTTTGTGTTCTATCTGGCCGTGTTTCTAGCGCTGTTTTAACATAATGATTTGTGAGGTTTGGTGCAAAACTATACGTTCCTTTTAATTAAAGTTCTTTTTTTTTTCGATACAGAAATACATTTCTGTAAACCGAACGAGGCGTCTTGTCAATAAGCGACAATTCCGGAAAATATTCTGGCTCGTTTTCAGCACAGGTTTTATGCATAGTTAGTTACATGTAACTTTTATCTACCATGGAATGTTTCGGTTGCCTTTAAGTACCTCTAACATGGTGACCATCGCCTAGAGGTTTCTCTCTCCACTTATTAGAACTGAAACCGCCCTCTGTCATCTAAACAACAGCAGTGGTCCAACCTCTGCCCTTCCAACATTTCACTATGCATTGATATTGCAAATTCACACAAGAGAAACATACAATTGGCTTCATTGTGACCTGCATAGCCAAAACAGTCTTCTACTTTTGCGGCTCTTAGACTGCCATGACGGCATACACCCATACCGTTCCTGTAAACGCACCACTTAATGAGGGTTCTAGCAATATCCGCGCAAGAAATCTAATTCTTTTTTGTTCCCTGCAAAATCCTTTCCAACCTAAATGAGCCAGGCGCCACTATACCAGGCTTTTCTTTATCTTAATATTATGACTGCTCTGGAAGGCGTCCATTGCCATGTTCTAAGCAACCCCCTACTAACTTATGCCCCGTCACACGAACACTTTTGATAGTCACTGAACTCAATGTGCATTAAGGTTTTCAAGAATGATTGGAGCATCCGGTACTGCACGGGCGTTTTGATTGGCCAATGAGAAGTTTTCTTCCTGTGCTTTAGGTGGCACTTCAACTGTGTCACTATTATAAAATTCCTTAATATATACAAGCCTAATGTTCTGACTATGTCATATAATTCTTTTTAATACATTTCTGTGTTATTATTAGAGGTTTAATTGTGTTCATTCGCATTTATTTTGGAGCACATGCATGACGAGGGTGTCGACGCCCGCTCTCAACTCAAGAGAACTTGAGAATGCGGCTTCGAGTCAAGCAGGTTCGGACTCGATTGCACTTGAAAGTTGTTATGTGGAAATCTAGATCAGCATTGAGTTGAATGCAGATCGAGTTCAGTTAGAGTAGAAACTGCTCGCTGACAGGGATATAAAGCAACAGATTCAAGCTGCCTACACAATCCGACAAAATGGGTTGAGTGTAACCTAATAGTTTCTTTTCTGTGTATTTTTTGTTCTTCGCAGACCGTGATTTCAAATCTGATGCTGCCTCTGAACAAGACCAGCGTGCTACGCCTTCTTCCGAAGAACCCGAAAACGGGTTACGTTCCTGTTATCAGGAACAGTAACACCACAGGGTTGTAGTATCGGAGCTTCGACGTCATTGATCAGCCATTTATGTGAGGAACCAACATCTCAATTTTCTTCGTTTCCACCTGCGCGTCTAAGGACAGTGACAAAGGACCATAATCCGCTTTAAGGATCTAATTCTCTGGATTGTGAAACATTGCATGATAAAATAAACATGAGACTGCGTCTTCGAACCTTTAGCGTTGTGTGACAGATCGTGAGTTATGACGATATCTGATTATGTTAAGAAACGATATTTCATTATCGCCACACGAAGTATAAAAACAACCTTCGCGCACATCTTCAGTATCGCAAAATCTGAAACTGATGTGCCAAAAACTCGAAACGGTGATTTAGAATGGTCATGGTCAAAAACCTTGTAATGCTTGAGGCATTTTTTTCTAGCACCCTATATCAACACCAAAAATGCAGCAAGGATTCTACACGATATGTGCGAAGAGTTGACCTTTGTCACAGGAAGATCCGCGGGAGCGTTGCAGTGAAGCCTTTTGTTTTGGGCAGTTTCCCAAGTCTGCGAGTGCAGTCGTAAAGCTGAATGTACAGCCTTTATCAAAAGTGTAGAGTCCATGGGGCTGCTTCTGAGCCGTGTAGTGGCGTTTATTTACCAGAAGGGGTGATCCTCTCTGTTGGAGAGGGTAGAACAAAAAAATATTCTTAAAATCAAGAGATTCGGAATGGTGGAAATGCATTACAAGCCGCGCGAACTGGCTCAGAAGTAGAGCCCCTAGACTACACTTTTGACAAAGAATATACCTTTGAGTGATTTCATTAACGTTACCCACGCGGTTATTAAAGAGCTGTGGAACTGGGGACCTCGCATTGTATAAAATTCATCCTGCGTTACAATGTTGGTTTTTGAAAGCGTCTGTACAACTAGAAGGTTTTTTCGTAGGAGGCCACTGCCGCAGTGGCCTTCTGTTCAGTGGTAATCCTTTACAGGCAAGCTTTTCTGGGCCACTTCTTCCGAGAACCTTTTTTCCAGGGACAGTTTACTTGCACCTGTCTTCTTGCGTCCGCTTGGCGCGCCTCTGCTGCCGTTACGTGCACTTTGCACGCTACGTGTAGGGGGCATCATGAGAGTCCAACCACTTTCTGTAGTCGCTTTTGTCTGTAGCCTTTTGTGCTGGACTGCAATTCACTCAGCTGTTGGATGAGCGGAGGTGAAGAGTTGTAAATGTACTATTTTGCTTAAGGTTCTAACAATAGTTCAGTGCGTAAAAGCAACATATATCATTCGCTTCCGACAGATGCTAAGCACCGAAGAATATGGATCTTTGTGCCCCACTTTCAAAGGAAAATTTTCAAGGTGCTACTTTTGTCTGTTTCGTCCAAAGCAACTACGAGAGAAACTTTCTTTTGCTAATGTGACTCCCAGTGACTAAAATATTACTCTTCGTCTTGCAAATATATCTTCATGAATACAAAAGAAACATCACAGTCTCGCTCTAGCCTAGAATGGATCTAGAATACCTGAACATTACCATGTAATTTGATAAAGTGAACAGAGTAGGCTGAAAATAAACACGCCCTCGGTAGCACCTATGCAATGCATGTAGTTATATAATTACAAGAACACAAGGTATTAAAACATACGAATTTTAGTAACATCGGCGTTCCCCCTATAAAGTGATACTTCCGGATGAGTATTTTTGTTCACATTCAAATAATCTCTGGAGCAGTAATCTCGGATGCGACGCGGTAAGGAACTAAATTGATTCTACTTGCAGCACATGAACACAATTGCCCGAAGGCAAAATAGGTGCATACTTATATTGCAACAGTTGTCACACTGAAGAAGTACTGCAGCGGCTGAACGAGGCACCGAGAGAGCTGAACAAGGAAACGAGGGCACCAGAAACGGACCTACACTTCAGCGTCCCCTACTTTTACCGATTGCGCTCACTTTTAGCATCTGGAATGCATTTCGGCTTAATACCAGGTTGTGCATACTCGGAAGCACTCACCGCTTTGAAGTGAAAAGGTCAAAATATCATCGGTTGTTGTTATATGTACGAACTTTAATTGATTTAGAAATATTTGTACCGAAATTGGGGTAAACAAAGGCTGATGGTTGCGAACTCTTAGAAGTAAGATTTCGTGATGGTCTATACCGATTTTTATTGCGAAAGCAATACTACTCGCACTTTCAAGCCCTCGCGTGACCCGGCCGCAGTTACGTCTTACCCACGTGACGCTGTGACGTCACATCCCACGTAACAGACTGGCTGACAGGAGCTTCCAACTTGGGTCTCTCGTTTCACATGGGACAGTTATGTCAGAATCAGCCTGCTATGACCCTGGCATTCACGTTATCCCTATAGTCCATTAAGACACGTTGATTAATGCGGGGCTTTATATGTGGGCTGAGGAAGAAGAAAAAGACAAGAAGAAGGACACTCGGTCACCCGCAGCCAATGCTTTCGCTCAATATTTGGTTCAGCATCGTTGAACCCTTGCACTTGTTTTTTGTCTGCTCTCGTTAATTCGTTAATCCGTCTCCTACGTGATTGCGATTATGTTATTTGGAACTCTTACTACAAACGATTATTAAGAAGTAAGTGCTAAAGTACAATTCATTTCACATTTCGCCCCAATGACCGCTACCTGTCCCCAACATCCGTTATTCTTTCATTGCGGTTAATGACATTATCCAGTCGCAGGCATTTCATGCATCATTGACGCTGATTAGCGACTTTTACCTATATATAACCATTATATTAACCTAGGTGAACGTAAAATCGCATCATGTTACCATTGAAGTAATCTGGCCCTTATTTTGCTCGAAACAATGGATTTATAACTACAGATTTTGTCTATGCCATCAATGATTTGAATAGCTTTCCTTATTGATGTCACTCTGTTCTACTGTGTGAGTTACTCAACGCCATCAGTCACTAATGGGCACTCATTTGATTAACCTCCTTCTATTATCAATAAATTTCTTCTTTTTAATTACTCTGTTGCTTGTTTGTCGGCCTCATCGTATTTTATTTTTACCTTGAAGGTTGTTTTGAAAATGTGCATGCCCACATCTGCTCTAGCTCCAGGTGAAGCTGGAGGATCTAGAAATAAAGAAAAAATAAAGGTTCGTCTCAGTCTTTTTGTCTATGAACATCATCCAAGAGAAGGCGCAGGGAAGGTTGCGTATATAACGGTAAGACTTGGCGCTGCCTGATATAGCACAAGTTGTTGTTGCCCTTGTAAAAATGGCGCACACCTACAACAGGGATTGGTCATAACCAGGTGGTGATTACAGTGTCTTAGATTGCGTACTGCAGAAATGAGATATTAGAAATTTGAGCCAATCATTTTCCGTGACAGAGATGGTTGCAGATGGTACTGGGGCTTACCGAGCTTCAATTTATGCAATTAAAGAGCGAACGAAAAGAGGGACACATAGCTATGATTAGCAAAAAAAAGAATAGACGAATAATGGACGAATAATTAAAGAACTTGTTAGGATAGAAAACGCTTTCATTCTAGAAGAACATCTTGTGCGGCATAGCATACGTACGTCCCAACATAGAAGCGCAAGGGACAGAACAACCACCAAATAAGTTTCTGTAATCAAATTTCTAACAACCACCGCTTGAGCTATGTGTATTGGTGACAAAAGAGAAACATTGTTCTACTGTTTCTGGCTCAGCACAATAGTGTAACAAAAGACAGGTTGCAAAACTAGGCCTGTAGAAGTAACAATTTAGCTGCGGAACACAACAACGATGCCGCTTGAAGCAAACCTCAAGTTTGCGAGACACCCAGGCTTTATTCCTCCAAGAAAGAAGAAGGTGATGAAAATAATCCAGGAAAGTTAGAGTGGAGGTGCCAAATTGTCGATTAAAATCTAAGCACGAAAACGTGCCGCCGTGACAAACAGGTTCGAAGGAGGTCAAAGATCGGACCATTCGGGGCTGCTTTCGCTAAAGCATCAGCAGATTCATTGAATTGAAGCCCTCTGCGTCCAGGAACCCAAACAATACTAATCGATTGGAAATGAGGAGGGATGAGAAGCTAAAATGTGCGAAATAACTCCGACTAGTTACACATGCATAAAGAAGTACACAAAGCTAAGTAGTCCGTAATTATTCAAGTCATTGAAAAAGAGTTGAAGCGCTTGTGCAGAACAAGAACAGCCGCCATGAACCCAGCCAAATAAATAGAGGTGAAATGTAAAAAAACGAGAAATTTCAGTTAAAACCAACTTTTTCGCGCTGTGCATCGTGTCTTCATCGGCTTTCATTCGTTTCTGATAGAGCTGCATAGCCTTCCTTTGCGGCGGAGGGCTGAGCTCGAGTGGATGCTTTTAATAATTAATTGCTCACCCACACATTTACCTCCTTTATCTGTCAAATAGTCAGTCAGTGCCATCAGCTCTGTTGGTCAAAGAGGAAGGTGGTAGTTGATGGAACCAGGGGCTTCCATTGGTCGAATCCGTAACCCGATCCAATTCGGCAGGCGCACCGTGCTGGAGGCTAAAACGACTGCTCTGCGTGATTCCGCCGAAGAGCAGGAATACACAGCAAAACCTACTGCCAGGGCATCAGACCTAGATCCGGTTATTTCATCTTTCCCCACCTTTCGCCTTAAATTTGCCGATCAGCTCACGCAGGCTGACGCCTTAAGCAGCAAGGCATAGCCTTGTCAGCTCTTTTTTTTTTTTTTTTTTTTCAGTTTCCTTTTAATTGCAGCGCGACAATCAACACTGCTTGAAAAACTAACAACACTCCCTGAAATGCTAACAAAGAGGATGAAAATGTCGGCCATCCGCGAGCTGGTAGCCAGGGCGTGGCGCGCGACCAATTGAAGAAGAACCCGCCCGGCACACAGCCGTCTCCTCCCGGTTCTCCGGCGCCGCTCTCTTACGCTTCAAGACGGTGAGTGGACGACGCTGCAAGCGCACCGATGCGAGCACCTAGACTTCGCTCATTGAATTACGCGGTCGTCTTTTGTTGTAGTCTTCGCTCCTCGAACCCTTCCCACATCTTTCGGTACACCACCGGTGTACTGCTTCCAATATTTTGTGGGTCTTCGGCTGTTGGAGCGTGCTCTGCAGTTGTGTGCTTCGGCAATGATGCTTTAATGATCCCCATATCAGTTGCTAGTGCTACTTCTTTTAAAAAATTACGGAGGACACTTAAGCTCCGCCTTCGAGGGTATGACGCGTTAGCGTAGCCTACCAGCCCACATATAAAGCCTCGCTTTAGGCGCCTGAGTACCCTAGGGGTAATGTAAATGCAAGGATCCTGCCAGGCTGATTCATTTAAGAATTTGAGATAGGAACTGAATCCCAGATGTTTAGACCGCGTGAAAGACACGCTACCCTCAGGCCAGTCACGCACACTAGTACGCCTCGCTTAAAGCGGAGCTTGATATCTATGACGGGTGATGTATCAAATAATGTTACAAGTGTACCTTTATAAATATGTGAGGTAAGAAATGCACAAATCAAGCGATTAGCGATTAAGCGCAAAGCAAACTGCTTGCACGAGTAAAAAATCTAGAAGGGAGTAACAATTAACCTGGGGCCGTGACCGCTGTCACGTCATGAGCGTTTCCTAGCCTAAGCCTGAGCGTTTCCCAAAAATGTTCGCCTTATCCTGCAAATAAGGACAGCCTTGCGCCTAACGTAGCTACAAACGATTTAAGCATTGAATGTGGTCGAAGAAAATAACCAGGTTTAACCGGTGACTAAGAATTATTTATTTGAAGTCTGCATATGCAGTAAAACGCCATTTATCACTCTTCTCATTAGGTTTGCTGCGCTTCGTACCTACTTTGAGCCTGCTACAGATGGAGGAACCATTAGTACTTGAAGACATATACCACGAAACACTCACGGATGATCTATGCGATTGACGAGGGAGGAATGCGTTTGCATGCATGTGGATCCAGATTTCATGAGTTGTGTGTGATAAGAAATTGATTGTGTTCACAGCACTAACATATTGCGTGGATTTGCATTTTATCTTTGTGGTTCAAGTATCCCGCAGTTTCATGTGACTTACCTCTTGCTCCCCTCAAGGCTTGAGGTCATTTTTTAAGGCTTTTAGGATGATTGAAGGGCCGCCGTGTTCTCGCGAATTGAGACTGCTGCAGAAAACCGGCCAAGCTTTCGAACGAAGATTATGCTTTCCAGGATCTGCGCGGTTTCGCGTTTGCCTTGATTTGAACAGAGATGATCGCGAACGAAAAGAGTTAGAACGTCACTAGAGGCTGCCAGTTGCACATGCGAGGAGAAACGCTGCGGCGATTGCTCAGGGTTTACAGAAGCGGACGGCGATGCTTACCTGCTGAAAAGCACCGTGTTCGTATCACGTTCGAGGCCTACGCAACGTATGTTTTTATTTTCAGCACCGATAAATCTCTCATCGTGACGCCATCACCTAAAGACAGAATTTTTGCAGCGTGAGTGTCCTAAGGCTGACGCTCTAGTGTGTTCCCGTTCGATTCTTCCTCACAAAGTGGCTGTTCATAAGGGAGCAGTGACGTGTGGGCATCAAGGTAACCTTCGTATTCCGTGCAGGCATCGCAAGCGGAAATGGAGCGGAGGGCATCCCGGCGCACCGCTGAGGACGCCAACGAAGCCGAGATCTTTCAGGAAGTACGGCTGGATGACAATGGCAACATGGAGGAAGCACCCATCACCGGTATGCAGGCTACTTAATACTCACCCCATGTGTCGCAATTGGGAAAACAAGGAAGAAGAAAGGGCTACCCTCTCCACCCCTCCACCACGCAGGCAAGCTCCTTTCGGGAGACGAGGCGTCAGCTCGCGGGGCGCTGCGCATCCCGACGGCGGTGATGTACTCGTTCGGTGTAGTCATGCTGCTGTCGTCCTGCGTCATCCTGGTCTCGCTCTTCTACATCATGTCCACGGGGCGGCCCTTCTCTCCTCGGGACAAGCCGCTGCCCAAGCCGGAGCCCACCATGACCATCAAGCTGCGAGTGGCTGACTTGCCGGGGGGCTTCCTGGGGGCACTGAACCAGCACGCCGCGCCGGGGCTGCTGCTGAACGGCTCACATGCCCCCGCAGGAGCAGGTGGGCACAACAGCGAAGAGTAACGAAAACCAATGAGCGGTCAAAAAAAAAATGCGTATAGTGGCAAATCGATTACCTACAGGGACAACATAATATTGCCCAGATTTATTCCACGAATGAAGGTTGACATAAAAGGAAGTATCAATTCACATTATGAGCTCACGAACAATTGGATGAGTGTGCCAATATATATTGGTTGCAAGAATGCACGAATGAATAAATGTCGGATTAATTTTATGGCAGCTTTAATGATATGAAGTAAGGCTGTTTAATACGAGAAGGCAGGGGAATTCAGGGAACGAATTAATGGATCAGATTAGCTTACAGTCATTAATGGGCTCACATGATTCATCATGTAAGTCACAAACTGCATTTATGAGCCAATAATGGATTTCATCTTACAGTGAAAAAGGGGGTCGAGATATTCATATTAAAAGAAATGAAATGAAATCTGTCGTAAAGCCAAGTCGAAATTTGTTTAATGAGTCAACAATTGCTGCAGTTACCAAGTGACAAGTAGAAATATATAGATTTACTCACGTGCCACTTGAATCAATAGGTGAACGCTATATGCATGCTGGGATCAGAAATGGGGTAATATGAAATCGATAAACTTGAGTGAATCGCTTAGAGCAAGAATTGATGAACTGGAGTCAGAATTCAAAGAACTGCCAATAACGTGAGCGACTTGCTTGTAATCGTAATCCACACATGCGGACAAATATATAACGCGTGCTTCATTAATAAAGTTATTGAGCGAATAAATGTAAGTTGCGAACCTTTGAATGAATGACGAAGTGAGTGACCGACTAAGTATGCGAAGCTGTGAACTGAATATATGTCGAAGGAATTAAATTATGATTGAACGAAAAAAACATAGAAACATGCAGAAATGAATGAAGGAAAGATTCAAGAAATGGAGGCAAGAGGAAAGATTTAACAATTTTGAAGTGATGAAAGATATTGGTAAGTGCTAGGAAGAAGCAGCTGGCGAAGGCGTGGAGAGAAAATGTCCTTCCGTTTTCACTCATCGCAACATTCTTCAAAATTCCCGCTTTGAGGCAATATTTTTGTCATAATTACCTGTGTAAATTTCTTCGTATATGCCACTACACCTTTGCCAATCATCCCATATGGATATGTGACGAGTTTCAAGAGGCCAAGAGAAGAGTGCTCAGGCTAGGTCCGCCGACATTCAATAAATTCATCTCATCGCCATCCTTTATAGCCTTCACTGGCTTGCTGCACCTATCATTTTGGTGGGTCACTGCATCCTTCCTCAACCTGGCCCGAAAGTTCGGTGCCTTGGCTCTGCTTCCGAATTAGATAGTGGGGCCTGGTGCACATCGCCCGGCTGTTTCTCTGCTTGCCAGAGTCGATCCCAACTCACCGCTCCCCCTGTCCCTTCCCCCGCCTCGACCACACAACGAATAGCTAAATATGAGACCAGAGGACACCACCGAGTCGAGACGCCACCCACTCATTAGGACATGAACATAGGACAGGACTACTAAGAGAGCGACTGGAGGATCCCAGCGACCCGAGTCGCCAACCATATGACCCCACAGACCCTATACGTCGCCACACGTGAGAACACCGCCCGTACAGATGCCGTACTATGTGTGACTCGGCCTCAGCCGTGGGATCGTTGTGGCCTGTGGCCCGAAAGCTTCCTGGACCAGGCTCCCTTCGGCATCGTGGTGGAAAACTATTAATTTCCTCCTGTTCTCTCTCAATTCGTCCAGACAAGCCCATCGTCATGTATACATCTGATCCACATCAACATTTTCCCTTTTCCATGATCAGGGCGATCGCTACTTTCCCCGGATAGGGTTACGGACAAAAAAGAAGCAGCGGGTCGGTGGCGTGAGCAGAATCGCTGGCGCTAGGCCCGCCGACATTTATTAATGTCATCGCCAACCGTCACGGTCTTCACTGGCTGTCCGCGCCGTAACAATATAATCATTGTTAAATAAAGTTAAATTAAATTGGTTCACAGGAAGGGAAAGGCGCAGTAACTGTCACACTTGCTCTGTGGACACCCGAACCGCGCCGTAAGGGAAGGGAGGAAGGTTGGAATGAAAGTGGAAAGAGAGAAAGAGAAGCCGTAGTGGAGGGCTACGGAGTAATTTCGACCACCTGGGGATCTTTAACGTGCGCTGACATCGCACAGCACACGGACGCCACTTCGTTTCGCCTCCATCGAAACGCAGCCGCCGAGGTCGGGTTCGAACCCGGGAACTCCGGCACAGTAGTCGGGCGTCTTACCACTGCACCACCCCGGCGGGGCATAATCATTGTTATGTTATGAAATTTTGTCACACGCACAAAAAAGATCCCTAGAGAAATTTACCTACATGAAATGGGTCTGGCGATGCCTGGAATAATTACTTGACCAAGGAAGTCTCCTAATGAAGTTTTTCACACGCAGCCGCCGAGTCCGCTCGTGTTAAAAGCCGTCGCCACTCGCCCGCAGCGCCTCCTCTATTCGCTGGCGCCATCGACCATCAGACGCCGCTAGGGCGGCCGGGTGAACCGAAGGTGCTGGCACAGGTGTACGAAGGTGGTGCAATAGATGAGGGTTCGCCCATGGGTGATGGCGGCTCAGGGTTATCCAGGGCCGACGTGAAGGAGATCGTCGTCATCCAAAGTCCCATATGCAGCCAGGTGTGGGAGAGCCAGCGCGTCGACTGCCACCCGGAGACCGCGCCCAGCTACGAGTCCTGCCGGTGAGCTGGAAAACAAAACCACCACGTTTGATTTATATGAATTTGTTGCCTCTTACATCACCTTTTTCCGCGAACTTGAGGGAGGTGGGGGCGCTGCGAGCACGCTGATCGTATGGGCACGTGCACGCCGCACTACTAGTTTCGCTCATTGTGCACCGGGCACCCTTTGTGCAAACTCAACGCCGCTTTCAGCGTATGGCAATGGACGTCTGTGCACGTCGCTAGGAAAGAGGCTAAGTTTTGACGAACATAGCAGGATTTATAGGCAGACAGTCCTCGGTGCTGTACATTGACATTAACCTAACGCCTGTTGCTACTCAGAAAAGCTGTCATTGGCGATTATGGCGCATGGGCTGCGCCGAGTGTGACCCTTGACGAGTGTGTAGGAATACATAGCTTATAAGAGGGCGGCAGCAAGGAAAAGCGAGAGAAATGGGACACAATGGGCCAACTTGCCCAGATTTCTGCATTCGAAACGCCCGCTGCAAAAATACAAAATGGTGGTAGAAAATAGTGAATACTACTAAAATAGTGAATACTCTACTGACTTCATTTCGAACCGACGGAACCGGCTGCTGGTTGTGAATGTTAATGCACGTGTTTGATATTCTCGCTCCACTCTGGAAAACTTGTATTGCTGTCAGTTTATTTGAACCGTCTTAGGTCACGTTTTATTTAACGCTGAAGGTACAGCCTTTGCTAGTCGGCTGTTATGAATAGGCCGTAAGCAAGCCAATGGCACAGTGGCTGTCTGTCACGGTAGACATCGCGAAAAGATAACTGAGTTAGTTAAGACGAGAAAAAAAAAATAGGCCGCAGTGGAGGGTTGCAAAATATGCCTTTAGAGTGCAGAACACTATTGCTGTGCTCTGTTAAGATGCTTTAAGCAAACCCAACATTTGTAGTGAGCCAGATCACAGTCCCAACACCGACTTCCGTGCTTGACCTTGGTAAGCCGAGCCTCCAGCTGAAATCATCACCGTAGTGAAACACTGCGTGTTAGCACAACTAGGTGTCATTTTATTGAATCATACTAGATTACATGGACAATTTTTGATCACCGACTCTGGCCAAGTGCAGAAGCACAAGAACCGAACTAGCCGCTTTACAGAGCATGACTACATCAAAGCTTAGGATTTGAAGCGTGATTCAACGAGAGTCCCGCTGCGTGGCGCAGTAATTAACCGAAGGCCTCTTTTGTTTAAGGCAATAATTGCTAACATTATATCCCGAATTTTGTCTTCGGGCTGTGCCCCACCTTATGACGTCATCACAGTGGGAGAGCCAATCTGCTGCAAGATCAGAATACCTGAAAGACTCTTAATTTGCGAAAGAGATGCGCAGATTACGGAGTTAACGTTGTAAGCCAAGAAAGGGCACGTTAAAAATGAGATCAGGGCTTTGACGACACTTACTTGGCTCACTCCAAAAGTATACTTGCCCTTTCTCAGAAAATGACTGTGCAATTAGAGAACTGACTTGGCTGCCCCTAAACTTTGGGTGTCCCATCCCCAAAATTGACACTGCTGATTTTGAAAATTCAGTCAGCTCATGCTCAAAAACTTGTTATCCTACCCTCGAAATTGACTTTGTCCACCCCCAAAAGTCCTTCAACGTACATGGAGTCGCGTTCATACGCCTTGACACGGTATTTTTGCGTCCTGGTTATATTTAGATACCGTGCTTGTACAACCTGCGACATAATTTGTCGTTGGCTTTTGTACATGAAAGCAGAAGACACCACAGCCGTCCATTATGTTTATGCCTGACAGCGGGATATGGTTATCATGCGAAATATTTAGAGTGTGTTTCGGAGAATGTGCCAAAATGGCAACTGGAAGCAACGAATGGGGATGTCGTACATGAGAGCGTGTTGCTACTTAATGCCGAGATTTATCACCGAGCGAAAACGTCAGGTTGATATCATCATTATACCCACTACAGGGCGAAGGACTCTCCCATATTTCTCCACTTGACCCGGTTCTGTGCAAGCTGCATCCACTTGACCTCTGCGAACGTCTTAACCTCATCCGCCCACCTAACTTTCTGCCGCCCCCTGCTACGCTTTCCTTCCCTTGGAATCCAGTTTGTTGCCCTAAGCGACCATCTGTTATCCTCTCTTCGCACTACATGTCCTGCCCATGCCGATTTCTTCTTTTTAATTTCCACTAGAATGTCAGTAACTTGAGTTATTTCTCGGACACACTCCGCACGCTTCCTATCTCTTAATGTTACCCCTACCATTTTTCGTTCCATAGCCATCTGGGGGGTTGTCCTCAACTTAAGTAGAACTCTCTCGGTTTGCCTCCACGTTTCAGCCCCATAGGTGAGTACAGGTAAGATGCAACTGTTGTATACTTTCCTCTTGAGCGATACCGGCAAGCTGCAAGTCATAATCTGCGAGTGCTTGCCAAATGCGCTCCATCCCAATCTTATTCTTCTTGTTATTTCCTTTTCATGGTCCGGATTTGCGGTTACTACCTGTCCTAAGTAGACATATTCACCTACTACTTCCAGTACTTCGCTACCTAACGTAAACTGCTGTTTCTTCCCGAGGCTTTGAACATTACCTTCAAAAGCGTGATAAAAATTGCTCATTAAGCGGCGATGTGGACGCAGCACGCGCGGTTGCTGCTTCGAGCCGGTGAACGCGTCAACGGACGCCCTGGAGCCGGGTTTCCAGCTGCCTCCGGCCTGCTTCTACCCGACCAACTACCTGGGGTACAAGGTAGACTCGATCCAACGCTCGCCCACCCGCATCACTGTGCGGGCGGTACGCGTGACACCTTCGGGCCTGCCCGATGACCTCCGGGTCATCAAGGTGGAGGTCATCAACTACAACGACAACACCGCCCGAATCAGGGTACGTCCAGCTCCGCACAGCAGGAAAGATTTAATGCTGTCGAGGTAGAGCAAGTTGGTATGTCCCGATTATTTAAAACGACTGGAGCATAGAACGAGGTCAGGTAAATAGAAAAAGACAGGACAAGCGTTAATTATTAAGCGCGTATTAATTAAACAGAACTCAAGCACGAAGCGGCCAATTCCACTTATAGGAGGCTGCCCACCTAACGGCCTCTGCCAACTGTAAATGCGCTGAGGCAATTCTGGTTGTATTTGCTAGCTATTTATGATGACAAAGCGGCTGAATGTGCCACTAGGAGTGTAGGTAGATGACTTTTGGTCGAAGGGCCTTCTTTGGGTGTTTTTAGCGTAATGAGTTATAGCATTCCTTTCACGAAAATTCCGCTGGGTCACGACAAGGAATTACATTTTCTGTTTGGTCAACAGAGTGCAAAACTTAATAGAATATGACGTCATTCAACCACTCTTGCGAAGTGCCTTCTAAGAAATAAAAAGACTTCTAAAGAAAGGAAGCTGGTCTAGCGGGAATCAGAGCACGTGCGCTAGTCTACACTTAGTTTAGAAGCCTAATGCGAAACCTCTTACGTGAGATTGAAAAGCAACCATATATTTTATTATACAGCAACGCTCAGTAAAATATATACCACTAATTAACACTAATAAAAAGCACTCAACTGACCTGTACTACCTCTCAATACTAAGTGTTTGATGTTCTCAGCCGTACTGCTCAGCACAACCAATTAGTTAAAGGCAGGACACAGAAGAAGACACAAGATAAATCCTGAACGCCAACTGATTTTGCTCGGAAAATGAAGCACAGAAAAAGACTTATGTCATTCCATGTGCTCGAAGCAGGTATATGCGGAAACGTCATGGGTGGCTCTGACCTGCTCCATCCTTGTCTGAGGCACTAGAAATTCTGCGTCTACTGAGTGCCATTTGGTTTGGCTTGTTACAAATGATCAGTTTTTAATGTATCTATAACGATAATTTATAGAGAAGTGCACGTTCTAAACGCTAAGTTGTTTATCAGCGCAACCAAGGTTGGAACGGGACATACTGCAGTAAGGTAGAAAGTTGGGCAGTTGGTAATTATACATGACTGAAAAAATGCACTGCACTAAAAACGACAACTAAACACTTAAAGAACTGGACAAGCGTTCTTTAAGTGTTCTTTAAGTGTTTAGTTGCCTCCTTTAGCGCAGTGCGTTTTTTCAATCATGGAACGGGACAACCAATTCACCTACAGAAGATCTCCTTAAAGGCTTCCATCTGATTGCTATTTACTATAAAAACGCGCCCCATTAGGCTACTACGGCAAACCTAACTACTTGCTGCGAGCTCAAGGAAAACACTTAAATCAAGACTTGACTAGGATTTGGAATGCTAAACCATTCTCACCTAAGCGTTGATAAGTCGTTTGCGATAGTTCACAGTTGCCGAATGATTATATGTGATGTCATGGAAAGATAGACTTGCGCCTGGATGAAGTGCGCAGTGGAAGGCAGTGGAACTGATATGGAGAAGGTCATTGCAGAGGGCTAGATGTTAATTTAGATCACTTGATGTTTTCCAAGAACGCGTTTGTGATTAGCCTAATTGTGATGAAAATGAAAGCGACGAGCTTTGCGGATGGCATTCGACCTTGCTCAGAAGGCGATCACTAAACCTTTAACACAGGGGCGGGTAAATGCAAATCAAGGGAGATATGTGAATAGTATAAGGTAATGTATTATGTCTGGATGTAATGGAATATCCTTTAATCAAATCGAGTGAGGCCAGGACTGTATCTGCCATAGGCAGAATAGATTAAAATAAGCCGAGTAGTGAATTTTAAACCTTCACTTCGCAGATCTACGACCCACGTGCTTCTCGCTACGAGGTGCCTCTGCCCAACGTGCCGCAGCAAGAGCACTACTTTCCCGTCCTGTACGAGACAGCTGTGAGCCCCGCCGGAGACATTGAAATTATCAGACCACAGTCCCGAAAAGTTGTGTACGTATGACAGAATCGTGTAAAACTGACTAAAAGAGCGTAGTCCTACCGCGTATCTGTACTCAAAAAGCCAAAGGTACTTATTTTCTTTTGACGATTAACCGCCAGATGCAACTTGTAGACCGCTCTTCGCTTAGTTACACGGTAGCAGCGTCAAACAGAAGCAAATTCCTGCCAAGTATATACTTGTGTGAGCATTCGTTTCTTGCAGAAATACTGGTAAAAGCCGAGATTCAAACATAGAATTGATAGCAGTAGCACTATAAATAATAGAGTTGATTGTGGACTTGCCGAAAGACGTAGCATTCATGTCTAAAGGGGACAAAAAAAAACAGAAAATTGGCATATTAACTCTACTTTACGGCCGTCATTCCATGCGCGCATAGAAATCAGCATAAAAACAAGGATAAATTAGGGCCAAGTGTCAATTGAAAGGGACAATTGAGTTCGAACCATAATTCCCTCTGAACTCGGCCATGAAGCCACACTTTTGCTGTGCCAGGCTGAAAACTGGTGTGTCGCCCAGTCATGTTCATATTTGTCTGCATTATGAAGGCAGTCACACGAGTGGACCATGGGGTGGCACTGACGCCAACTTCCCGCACAGTGAAACCGCGAGAGCATGCCGGGGGGCGTTGAAAAGCGCCATCTCTAGGAGGCTTCTGTCGAACAAATTACACCGTCATCTATGCAAACTAAGGGCCAATTATCGAAAAAACTGTTCTCGAATTCGAAAGAAGACGAATTTCAATAATTTCGGATAAATATTAGCGTAGGTTCTTTTAACCGGTCAGGTAATCGAATAGAGGCGAATTCCACCGGTTATTCGAAAGTTTCGAATATTTGTACACGCCTTCTTTTAAGGCAAGTGCTTCACTTCCTGCACAGAGAATATGCCTGCAGTGAACTAAAAATGTCAGAACCGATTGAATATAAATGGGAGTTTTAAAGAATTTGACTGTATAGCAAGGAATACACAGCAATTGCACTATATTCAAGGGCACCTGCTCCTGCCTGGAGTCTAGCGCCTGTCTTGGCGCAATGCATTCTTTCATTGACCATCCGCCCGTACAGCTCAGCACAATACGCTATTGATCTACACGAGCCATTCGGAAAGAAAGTGAGATTTAGCGTATGTTCGCAGGTTCCACACAAACCTGTCGACGCTCGTGTTTGCCGATCAGTTCCTGCAGATGTCCACATATATCCCGTCACGCTACGTGTACGGAGTTGGGGACGTCAAGTCCCCGCTTCTGCGTAGCACTGACTGGCAGAAGATTACGCTCTTCAACGCTGGACGATCTCCAACGGTGAGGACGGCCTAAATGCTACCATGGATTCAATCGAACCTGTAGTTTTACGAATACACGTTGTCCGAGGGGATATAGATCATTATTTAGAAGAAAATGACAACAAAACGTGAAAACAAAGTCGACCGCAATGGTTCGAACTTTATCATAGAAATGCTGTTAGCAGGTAAAGTTCTACTTAGAAGTTATTTCATTCTGCGTATGCAATATTTCAGCAGATATTACGAATACTTAGCCTTTAGTGTAGCACGTACCTCAAAGCACATGTCCGAAATTATGTTTTGGGGTGCGAGGTGATAATTTTTTATCCCAGGCGCTTCTAAATAGGTTTCAGTACCTCAACTTTTCGCCACCTTTTATTTTCGGTAAAATAGGCAGTACGTGGATGATCGACTATATACCACTCTAACAGAATGTGCTATACAATGCTGCTTGCTCAAATGTAGGTTGCTTTGTGCTTCCTGAGCTTAGCTCTAATGTACTTCGTGTTGCTGTTGGCTGCAAGATTAACATCAGCAGTTACGCTAGAGGTCCATGCCGACAAAAACCTGTTCCGCCGTTCTCTGCCGTTTCCTGCTGATGGACCGCGTCGAATTGTTTTGTGGGGAAATCGGCCAAGTCGACAGCGAACGGGCGTTGTACCAGGGGTCACTTGTGACGCGCACAGAAGAACCCCTCATACTTCGTAGCGTTGTCGGTAGTGAAGCCTTACCGTCAGATCTTGCATTCTTGAGAGGGCACATGCGCATAAGATAAACTAGAAGGAAAAGAGGCGCATAATGCAGTTTACAGCTCCAATTGTAATCCAGCGTTATTTTAAAATGCCAAGTTCCCGAAATAGCACGCTCGATGTGCGTGGCTTCAACGCACTCGTATCTCTGCTTGTTCGCAGGAAGGAAAGAACTTGTACAGCAGCCACCCGTTCATGATGATACACGAGGAGACCGGAGAGAGCTGCGGCATCTTTCTCCTGAACAGCAACGCAATGGGTAGGTCAACTGGTTTCTCGTCCCATAAATTATTTGTTGACAATAATGAGGACCTTTCAAATTGCTGGCGATCTTCACATGTTCTGACAGCCCAGATCAGGTATGCTGACGTCGCATTCTCGCTTTGCGCAGACATCCTGCTGAAGCCGAGCCCCTCGGTGACGTTCCGCTCGACGGGTGGCATCTTGGACGTGTTCGTGTTCCTGGGGCCCACTCCGTCAGCCGTGGTGCAACAGTACACGGCGCTGGTAGGAAGGCCGGCCATGCCACCGTACTGGGCGCTGGGCTTCCACCTCAGCCGCTGGGGCTACGCCAGCATCGACGAAGTGAAGGAGGCGAGGCGTCGCAACATCCGCGCAGGCATCCCCGTCGAGGCCATCTGGCTCGACGCTGACTACATGGATGCCCTGCGGCCTTTCACTTACGACAAGATCCGTTTCGCCGGACTGCCCGAGTTTGCTCAAGACCTGCACAAGCGGGACATGAAGTTTGTCCTTACTCTGGTACGAGCGGTGTTCCATGTGCTGTTCGTACGAAATACTGTATGCCTTCGAGCGCAGAATTTTTAACCCCTTCGGTAAATGAAATTAAGGACCATTTCATTTATTCCAATAATGCGTTGTTATACTTAATACGGATGGTAGACAGTAATGAAAAACTGATGCAGAGAGAGATGTCACATTGTTTACGCAGATTCTAGCTGAAACGTCACGGTTAGCATTATGCTAATATTTTTACGGCACCATGATCTTTACGGTACGTATTACAGTTGTTCTAAGTACAGCGCTTTAAGAACCTTTTATGGCAGTTTTTAAGATCGTCTGCAGTAAGCTTACTTAGTATCCTAGTGTAAGTGTCCTGGTTTCCTGAAGATGGAGTCAATGATAACAATTTCTTTAATTGAATATGGATCTCCTTCATGGTGTCAATGAAAGTAACTGTGCGCCGGGGTCTATCTTCGATAGCATCCCGGGATTGATGCCAACCTGGAAAGTGGATCTTACCTGCCCTTTGACGAAGGTCACAAGGCTGCTCTGTTTGTCAGGTCGGAAAGCGGAGGCTACAACTACGGCATGGTAAGCAGTGCTTCATCTAGACTGAATGACTATAAATTCTTGCTGGAATCATTTTGTTAGCCGTAAAAACACACGGATACAAAAACCCGATACACGAGGGACACGGGTGTCCCAATTTCCAGCAAGCCAGTACCAACTACGCAAATTGAAAGTTTTAAGAGAGTGAGTACAAAGTTATAGAATTTGCGCCGATGTTTTCGACCGTGGCGCTTTTCTTATGACATTAGCCGTGTGTTGACATGAAGTTTACGTAAGTAAATTAAAAGTCATAAAAATCATGGGGCACGTATTCACAGGTCGGCAACCGGAGCCGGCTGGTGTTTCCCGATTTCACGCACCCCGCGAGCGCCGAGTACTGGACCAAGATGCTCTCCTACTTTCACGACGTGGTGCCCTTCGACGGGCTCTGGTTGGTGCGTACATGCAGTTCCCTCGGCGTTCTTATTCTGAGAACCAATCTGCAAAAATCAACGATATAGTCACTGTGACTGAATTCATCCTTACGATGATATGATTTTCTTTAATCGAAGGAAGCAACCGAAATGTGTATGAACTAGCAGAGAACATTTGTGCCTCTTTATTCCGGTTATTTGCTGTCTCCTGTTTCTAGAGGTTAATTTGTGTGTAGCGAAGGTTGTATAAATGTAGCAGCACCTAAATTAATGACGTACAGTGATAACGACTGCATTTGAAATTGAGACCATTCCGTTCGAACGGCGTCAGTGAATTTGCTCATTCGGAATGCATTGAGAGCCCCCTTGAGACTAGTATTTGACTCGTAGCTATTTTGTTTGAAGTAAGTGAAATTGCTTTGAAACTTAACTAAGAAAAAGAAAAATGAGGCAACAAGTTCCATCATTTAGGATCGCGTGAACGCTTCTTTATCAAATACACTGCTTTAGAATGTTAGAAAAGCGTAAGAATACCTATGTGATTTTAACGGTGCCTGTGACAGGATCTGAACGAGCCATCCAGCCTGTACAACGGCTCGGAGCGAGGCTGTCCGGCGTCGACGCTCGAAGAGCCTCCTTACTTGCCTGGCGAAGGGATCGAGGCACTGAGGACAAAGACGCTGTGCATGACTGGCCGCCAGTACCTGTCCAGGCACTATAACCTGCACAACCTCTATGGCCTGACCGAGGCACTGCGTACATACGAGTGAGTTTTCCTATTCCCACACCCATTTCTACCTACATCGCGTTGGTATCATACTAAAGCTTTGGACATTCAAAGGAAACGTAACAGAGTCAGATTACTCTAAATGAGGAATTAGTTCCGTGTTTATTACTGTTTCGGCGCGTGCACACTAGAGGAGGTCGAAAAAAAAACAACAAACAATTCGTTTCCACATTTTGTGCTGCGGATATTTCTTTTTATCTGTTCTTTCAACAGTTCCCTGCGCCAGATCCTGCTTCGAAGGCCGTTCATCATCTCGCGGGCCACGTTCTCCGGTCAGGGACGTTACTCGGGCCACTGGAGCGGAGACATCGAGTCAGACTGGGACTCCATGCGGGCATCTATCTCTTGTATGTGACCGTGTTTTATAATGAAATAGAAGTGGATGGAAACAAACGCTCTAATTTATGCTGTGAAATAAATGACATGTTCCAGTGCCACTGCCACCGGCGTAATGCAAAAGAAACAGCGTATAGTAACAGCAATGATGCTCTGCAGCTCCAAACTAAACCCTCCATAAAAACATTATTCACTTTGAACAGAATGTGCCATTTGCTGCTGAATGTTGAATTTCTGCATTTCAGCGGCCTGGGAGAACTGACACACATATCTCTTCGATGTGTTTGCAGATATTGCTCAGTGACTTTTGACTATACGGCAGACGAACCCTTCTAATATATCAATCTCTGACCACTGCGGATGGTGCTGCGGTACTGTGCACTACTCCTGCCCACAAAAGACCGCAACCGAATATTTGTTATTGCCGTAATTTTCTCTTGCACTCCTCTGAACTCTACTGAGCCGTAGAGGTGTTCATGAATACTTCTAGTAAGAAATAATACACGCGATTATGATCGGTATTCTTCAACTCTAAACTACGGCCTTTTGTTGCAACCAGCTCGATGCTATGAACGCATGGTTACCACGCATTTTCGTCCCACAGCAAGACTTTCTGCTGGCGGCACGGAATCAATGGGACGGTTATTTTTGATAATTCATTTGTTATGTTCAACCGGAACCCTAACTGTAGCGGAAAAGTGTTTTAGAAGGCATACCGCAGCACAGTATAAATGTATTTTCACACTTTTGGAAACGTTCAGAAGCATCGGAGCTAACACTAGAGTACCATTTATGAAGCTTTATGTTGCCACCAAAAAGTGGAGTTTATCATAAAAAAGTTCTATCAGGAAGCCCCTTTTCTTGAGCAATTTGCGTTGACAGCTCTCAAATGCGCTGTAGGTACCAAGTGTTTCAACAAGGTATCTTCCTACTCCTACATACAGAGCAGCGCGCGCTATAATTTACCCTGATGATCCAAGAAAGGCGCGTACTCTTCATGCACGAGCAGCAATGCTGACATTCAACATCCTGGGCATTCCGTTGACTGGCTCGGACATCTGCGGCTTCTGGGACAACACCACCAGCGAGCTGTGCAACCGGTGGCAGGCGCTGGGAGCCTTCTACCCGTTCGCGAGGAACCACAACGCCAAGGGAAACCTCGTGAGTGATTGTGGGATGTTACTCTGGTTTTCCCCTCTTCATTGAAAACGACGAAATCGTATTTACTAGGACAGAGTTGCTCCTGCACTTCAGTCGTGTCCCTCGCGGCCCCTTCGGCAGCAACGCTTTTGGGGAACAGGGAAGAGGCCTACTTCTAATCGTTGCTTAACTTGGAGACTTTATTCAAAATGACGAGGGGGACCATTGCTTTAGACATGCGATTGCTCCAAAATACTGAAACAAATAAGTAGAAATACTTCTTCTCGAACTTACGGTAGGACTAAACTGAAATCTACTCAGGATATTAGCGGGAATTAACTTATAATATGAAGCACAGCTGTGATCTACTTCGCCTCGTAACTGTCATGCCAGTTGATTTACTTACCGTAGAGACTGCGCACGCTTCCAAAACAGTGCGCAGAAACGTTGTCACCTATGTATTAAGCCCTTGCCAGTCGTTATCTTAGTCATTCATCTCATATATACCGTTGCAGTATCGTACGCTTCATGCCACAACAGGACAGAGTTTAATATTAGGCGGAACACAATGCATAGTTGAGCAACAATGGTAGAAGAAACGCTTGATGGACATCAGTGCGGTAGATTTCACGTTGCCCCGCTGAAAGAGAAGCTCGAAATAATTCAAATCAACGTACAGGGGCGGCATTATAAACTCATGGATACTGGTCACTCGTGCGTATCTTCAAGTTTTCTGTCATGTTCCTTGCCTTGCGGCGTAGGTTGAAAAAAGAAAATCCGTGAATAAGAAACGGCATTTTAATGGTGAAGCACTTTTTATCCTATTCTTCACTTGAGGGAGTGTTATGTGGTTAGCTACTCAGCGACCTGATGGCTGTGCTTGCAGGACCAGGATCCAGCGGCTCTTGGTGGTTCCGTGGCTGCTACGGCTAAGAAGACGCTCAAGATCCGCTACTGCTTTTTGCCTTACCTGTACACGCTCTTCTACCGTAGCCACGTATTCGGCGAGACGGTTGCCCGACCACTATTCTTCGAGTGAGCTGTGCTCTTTGTTCTTTTATCATCTTCATGTCTGATGCGCTGATCGCAGAATATGTCGTTCAGCGAATATTTAATGCCTTGGCTGCTGTCTTGATCGAGAATGAAATAAAAATATTATGGAGCACGTGAATAATGGGAGCTTTAGATACGTCACCCACCTAAGGAATTATGCAGGACCAACCAAAGGCACAGCGACAATTATTCATAATTGCAGAATGCCTAAAATGTCGTGCAAGGCACGGTTAAAATGGCATGAAGGTTAAGTGGTTTGGCAATCCAGCTCTTGCATGTAAAGGAGACACTGAAAGAAAGCGTTTTCAGAGGAGAAAGTGTGGTGTTTTCTTATCAGGAGTAGAAATCCAGTACTTGCTGCTAATTTGATTATGGCGCTCGGTTCTTGAACATATACGCGCGGAATAGCGTCCTGTTCACGGAGGTGACAATTTAAGAGGTGTAACCTAGAACGTTGCCCGGTGCTTTGTGATGCTCGTACAGCTAAATAACACAAAATCATACATGGTGTGTCCTTCCTTTAGGGAGACGGCAACATTTCCATCCCTTCTACATCGTTTCTCTCATGGGAGTTACACTGTCCTCAGAAGCCGATATGTAGACTGCGTGAAGAATGATCTTAAAATGCAGCAGGTACAAATACTAACCTCCTACCGATGTTGGAGGGCTTCCCTCATCTCACACACCAGCCTAACTTTTGAGACTTGCGCCCTCATCATGGCACTCATCATAAATTAACATGGTGGGTGGCCTGCTGGTAATCTGTAGAGAACACTCAGAAGCCCAATATCTGCATTATTAACAATGCGTGCACACCAGCTTATAACTTTCATCTAGAGGTGACAGGACGACCATGCTTTGAAATGTCTTTTAGACATTCATTATATTGTCGAAAAGTAGAGCGAAGTTTGTAATGTATTCCGGCGTTTTCTTTCTAGAACAAATGATATTAGAAGAAATGCAAGCTGCGCGTCTTGACTACCCCTCGTACAATCTTATGTTTACAGGTTCCCAAAGGACGTGAACACCTACGGCGTCGACACGCAATTCCTGTGGGGCAGCGCGCTGCTCGTCCTCCCCATCTTGGAGCCCGTAAGTTACATGCACGTGCGGAGCATGACGTCATAATGCTAGTGTGCAATGTTGCAGGCATTATGATGCAACCAATATAGTTTCTACTGTACTGGATTGGAACAAGAGATGGCAAGAACACCTCCCCTCACGCTGTTCACGTCACCAGGCTTAAAGGATAACATCAAGATTTTTTCAGGCATCTTGCGCTATTACATGACAGCCGCCGTGAGCGACGATTACGGAAGAGGGTTCAAGACCCAACTCGCATTTGAAAGGTTATCGCTTTTACGCACTGATGAAGTAAGTGTTGCACCAGCGCAGAGTTTGTAACATCACGTGAAAGGACCAAGTCACCATAATAGCAGATGCTCGCATTTGTTGTTGGTAGTGGCGGGGCAGTTGTTTTTTATTTATCTACAGCCTGTTGTATTCACGTCAATTCACGTGCATGTATATTATTTTCGTTTTCGTCGATAATGCGGCGGGGGCTTGCAGTACAGACTATAGCACCTCCATCTTGGTGACTAAGCGCAGGTCAGGCCATCAGCACAAGTGGTTTTACCTGGGCTTTGACATCGCTAACAAGCCTTACTTCACTTACAGCCGCTATAGGTTGTAATACTTTATTACACAACAATAAGCTGCAGTTAGGATGGAGTTTGTACGGTATCAGAAGGTTTTGATGGACAGCTAAGTAATAAGCCGAACATGAAAAATTTTCTGACACGACAAACAAGTTTTAACGCTCATGTCAACAATGACTACCGCGGGAAGCACGGTGCTAGGATGTACGAAATGGGGACAGATGGACAGCTGCTTAACCTTCTCGCTCTCATTCTCTTTCAGTTTTCGTTATCTCGAATTGATGCATCAACCCACCAAGGCTGGGATTATTTAACTGCTCTCTCCAGTTCTGTTATTACTCGCTTTTGGCCACTGCTTAAAGTGATGTAGTATTAGGTGTTCACTCTTCGTTTTTAGATGGTCTAACTATGGTAAAGGCAAAGCAATAAAGCGTCAGGTAAGAAATTATTAAGACAATTAAATTAGAAACTTTTTACTGTGCCAACCTAGAAGTTTTTGAAACGCAAAGGTTCCTCTTTGGGCGGACGACATCTTAGCACTTTGCTTCTAGCAATGTGGATTTCGCAACGGTGTGCCAACTATCTCAGACTCGATACATCATTATGGAACCTATGCCTATCTATCGTGACCGAACGGAAATTTGTGTCCTGCACCCAGAATGTGACCGGAGTGAAGCCGTACCTTCCTCGGGGCATCTGGTACGACGTGATGCTGGGCCTCCCATACCACAGCGCCGGCGAGGACTTCCAGATGACGCCGCTCAACGACTCCATCTGCCTTCTGATACGTGGAGGCCACGTGGTGCCCTCTCAGGAGCCCGCACAGACCACTGCCGCCAGGTAACTGCGCTTCTTCTCTCTCATGCTTTGCACGGGTCATTCCGCTCTACGTTGTGTAGTGGCACATAGCATTTTGACAGCATGGATGCGAGTGCGAATACAGCCATTCGTGTCGCCAGCGGATTGATTTTTAATCATTTAAGAGCAAGAATATCTACGCGGCGCACTGAATGACCTTGCATTTCTCCTTCAATCGCTTTCTCTCGCAGTCGGTTGAAGCCATTCAACCTGCTGGTTGCCCAGAACCACGATGGGCTGGCGACTGGTGAGCTCTACTGGGACGATGGGGAGTACGTCGGTAAGCACCAGGTTTATATGGTGTTTGTGTTTCTGGCTATATGAAGGAATGAAGAGCGCTATTGATCTCCACCAGACAAGAAACTAAACAAAAGCCAGGAAGTAATCTGGCGTCGGCCCCAGACGCGTGCCTTCTTCAGCCCTTCTAAATTAGCGCACATGTACCCAGCACAATACAATCCAAATAGTAAACACTGCAGCGAAATAGCAGAATACGATCATATATTATGGAGCTGCAAAAAACCGCCGCCACCAGCGGACCTACTACCAGTCCCTTCTTTAGAGCGGTGGGAGGCTATACTGGTCAGCTGAGACCCATTACCGCAAGTTCGGGCTACTGAGTGGGCTCAAAAGGTTGCAAAGAGCAACGTACTTGAGGCCATCTAAGTGTAGCGGCCACAAATCGGTCATTGCTGACGATAAATGTTTTCCAATCCAATCCAATCCTTAATGACAATGTATAAGGACTTGTGACATTAGTTATAGCGGTAATTCAAGTCATAGCCAACAACACAACTCAAAATCCACATAACAAGCCAACCAAATCAACGCCAGACGCCCCTGTGTTCTTTCGCATTACTCCAGGTAAAGAGACTTTAGTGCACGCCTTGAATTTTTTAGAATTTGGATCTGCAATATCTTCCGCCGTCGCAAAACATTTTCCCTTGGCGAAGTGTGCGTCCCGCTTCTTTTACTTCCTTATCCTGCACCGGAAACCGTCCGCTGCTCTAGTAATAAGGTTGTCTATGTAGATCCACTTCGTTACTTGCCGCAGGAGAAGATACGCCAAGAAATTAACGCTTTAAATCTGTGAAATCTTTGATGGTGGCTTCACTTTCATAAGCTTCATAATGCCGTGATGCCTGCTTTACAAGACTAACAA
>JAJIZL010019382.1:1292346-1317203 GCA_023969395.1 Amblyomma maculatum | reverse complement strand
TACTTGGCCTGCTCCTAGGAGGGAAGTTTTGCTGAAGGTGGCTTCACCTTCATAACCTTTATAATGCCGTGATGCCTGCTTTACAAGACTAACAAAAGGTCCAGGTTCTACTTGGCCTGCTCCAAGGAGGGAAGTTTCGCGTCATATTTTTCCTTGCTGCTGCGACATCATTCGCCTTTATAACCAAAAATATGCTTAATCATTATTACTAGTAATAACTAGTTAGCAAATGTTTTGTAGGCAAATGCAGGGGTCGTATTTTGCTCAGTGTTCCTTTTGACGTGCTAACAATGCGGCAGTAAATCAAATGCGGCAGCGAGTTCAAGTTAATCACAGTTAGTCGACAAATAACCAAGCACGATTTTGACAAAAATAGTAACACACAAAGCTATTTGTTCTATGCAGTACCACAAGAGTTGCTCCTCACAGCTAGGACGACGTTTGCTTCCGAATTACGGCTTGCACTCGAGTTTTACGGATTATACCTACATTGCGGGCAAATTGCGGGCCATGCATTCTGATTCTCCATCTGGCACATTTTTTGTAGATCGCTTCAAGATTATCGATCACTATCACCGTCGTCGCTGCTCGTGCCGACTCATTATTCACCACTCTTTATTTAAGGTCACCTACGAAGCTATACATTGTATTCGGAATTCCCGTACATTTCACAACTTCTAGCAACAGTTCTCGCGCGGGGTGCTGAAATATAGAGCCAGTTTTCCGTCCGACGATTGCTGTTTGCTGCTTGGCTGTGAAGCAGCTAGAGTACACATCCAAACAAAACAATGTTCTCTTTCCGCATAATGTGAGTAAAGTTCTGTGGCCACCCTCTCAATAGCCAGCGTGCATCCCTTGGACAATAGGTTCTGTTAATGAAGCCGCACTCTGTATATTGGAACAGCACGATCTCTGTGAACACGTTCTATGGAAACCCACAAATTCGCATCGAAAGATGTACCCGTGAAATTTCCGGCACCCAGTATGATCAATACTGCTTTCGTCTCGGAATATTTCTAGAAATATGTAGCTGTTTCAAACAGAGCTTCCTTTCACATCACGTTCCACGAGCATAATAAGAGGAGAAAAGGTTGTTGAAGGGCTGGACTATTAACGAAAAAGTAACTGCGCATTACTCTGCTTTCGCCACACCAGCCTCATTACACGGTAATCATCCTCCTCTTCTGTCAGTACTAAACCTTTGAAAATTCGGATGGTTTCGGCGACAACCACCCTCTGGTTGGTTGGTTTGTGGGGTTTAACGTCCCAAAGCGACTCAGGCTATGAGAGACGCCGTAGTGGAGGACTCCGGAAATTTCGACCACCTGGGGTTCTTTAACGTGCACTGACATCGCACAGCACACGGGCGCCTTGCCTTTCGCCTCCATCGAAAAGCTGCCGCCGAGGCCGGGATTCGATCCCGCATCCTTGGGAACAGTAGTCGAGCGCCGTAACCACTGCGCCACCCCGGCAGGGATAACCACCCTCTGGTTACGCTGGCTACTACTAATACTACCACTGCACATTCGTGAAACGCACGCCCCAGCCCCTTCTTTAGAGCGGTGGGAGGCTGTACTGGCCAGCTCAGAACCGTTAATGCAAGTTCGGGCTACTGAGTGGGCTAAAAAGGTCACCGAGAGCAACGGACTTGAG
The DNA here is from genome assembly GCA_023969395.1 of Amblyomma maculatum. NCBI lineage: Eukaryota > Metazoa > Arthropoda > Arachnida > Ixodida > Ixodidae > Amblyomma > Amblyomma maculatum. Next base: position 1,315,550 of record JAJIZL010019382.1, on the reverse strand, counting down.
GCCATCTAAGTGTAGCGCCCACAAATCGCTCATTGCTGACAATAAATGTTTTCCAATACAAATTGAAGCTTTTTTCTTCTAGCGGAAGCAACGCGGTAGTGTTAGTGCGAGGGCAGTAAAAAACCGTTAACTATAGAGAAACCAAAGACTCAAAATGGAGCTTGCGGATGTTGCATACACTACGCAGGCCGTAGAGGCTACGTATGCTGAAATATATAGCGCAATAAAAATCTCGAGAGTCGTATGATGTCTTTCTTAGTGCGCTTAGACTTTCCGGCTGGTATACTGCATGAAGAACACGGCGCATACTCTGACTTTTTACAACTGTTTTCGTGTGCCTTGAAAGGAGCTGCGAAATGCCGTAATTTAAAAGTAAATTCAGCGCTGAAGAATCCAAGGATGCGTAATATCGCTTGAACTTCGAATGATAACGTCGCTTTCAGTCTGCTGAAATAGGGCTATTAACGCTGCGGATGGCTGCAGTGTATAAAGCGCCAGTGAATTTGTACTTTATTTGTTTTTATGACCGAAAAAAAGAAACTCACTCTCTTCGTAAATTCCTAACGCCTCGCCTGTCGGAAGTATGGAAATAATAGTATTTCGCATTTATTTTTGGATAGGGTATGAGCTCATTTTTATTAGGACTTATTTCTTACACGCTATGAACTTCCGAAACGTGTCTTTCAACCCTGAGTCGCGCCAGCCAATGGAAAGCGCGTCCACAACTGAACCAATGAAACATACCTGGTTTCATTACTTGTCCGACTTTTGCAGTAACACTAGAGCGCAGTCTTCAAATTATCTTCGTATTCCCCGCTTTCTGTACTTATCTTCCCCTATGCTGTTTATTATCCCGCCCTCAACATTATATTATATATTTCAAAAATGACATTTGTGTTCGTGCATGTGCATGAAATGTAATTCCCAGAACCCGTGGCAGATTTTTGCAGCGTGTTGTAGTATTGGGCAGTAAGAGAAAAAATACATAACAAAGGGTATAATACGAGACAACGGAATAAATATGGGCTCATTCGGAAAGCTTTCATATCTGCACAGGACCCAGTATTGGCTGTTCATGTGTGTAACCTTTTTGATAATATGACCCTTTGTAAACGTGCAGGGTCGTACGAAAAGGGCGAGTACAGCCTGATCAAGTTCGTCGCTGTCAAGGTGAGTGTTCGGAGGAGCCATGCACTTCTAATGGCTCAGTGCTCTTGGAAGATAGTGATTATATGAGCTTAAATTAATTTTGATGGATCATCCAGATTTCTCAAGGACAAAAAAGAAAAACTGCTCCATGTCTCTAGCATCTGCTTTCTTGTCTGAAATTTTTATTCGGTTTCAAACCGACGGTGAATGGGACTTACAGGTTCTAAATCTCAGTGCCCTGTTGTATTATGAGAAAAAAACTACAAAAGCTTGCATAGGTAATGCCCAAAATTAAAGTGTACGTGAAGCCGCGATACGTTGTGCAAGCAAAGGCTGCGCAGCATCGATTTTTTTTCCTTTGTGGACTTCTATTGCTACAAGAAAAATATATGTCTCTCTGTACCGACCATTCCCAGAATACGGTGTCAAGCATGTGCATCCACTGCGGATACGACAGCATCATGCTCCTGAACGCGGTCACGGTGTACGGAATCACCGAAAAGCCCCGGGACGTCAGCTTCAACAAGCAGGCCACGAACTTCACTTACAACCCGGCTGGACAGGTTCGTACGTCCGCTAGAGTAGCTACATTTGGATTTATTTCCCTGTGCCGCTTCTTGATGTGTATTTTTTTCATTTAATTTTCAAGTATTCTTTTTGTTTTTGCTACTTTCTTTACTCCCCTTCCTTCCTTCGCTTTTTTCTCGCGTTATTTGTTCTTCCTTTAACAGTTTTTTTTCCCTCGGCATGTAGCTCTTTTCCTGGACAGTTTTCACAGTGCCTACAATCTCTGTCCTGTTCTTCCAGTTCATGAAGGTGTCCAGTCTCCACTACCAGCTCACCAAGCCTTTCGTACTCACGTGGACCCGCTGAGCGAAGAGTGTGATGTGGTCCCTGCTGCACCCTTCCTGGCTGCAATAAACGGGCTGTGGCGCACAAGCACAATCTTGCTGCACACTTGGGTGACGGCGGTATTCTCTCTGCGAAACACGAGTGGGCGTGATGAAGGGACCCTTTTTGCTAGCATTGTGAAGCACAGTTTGTGGTTTTAGAGGAGTTATTGATATGTGCCATAAGCGCCGGCAGCGCCATGGAGGGTTTTCAAAATCGGGCTTCCTGGTTATGTCTAGAGACATGCAGACTGCAAAATGAAGTGGACTTAGAAGATATTGTACGTGAGAGGCGCTAAAAATCTCGATGTACTTTACCCTACATTATTTAAAGCTGACTCGATATCATTCAGTAGCAATTGGTAGAGTAAAAAATTTTGAACTGAAATTCAAAGAAAAATTCCAAGGTGGTAGAAAAAAGTTTTCACCTGGTTCTAGTTGTGGACCAGGAGATCAAATGTAAAAATAAAAATTGCTGGCAGAAGAATTCCACAGTTCCACTGTCAAAGATTATACATTCGCTGCCTTCTTGCAATGCTACTGATACCCTCCTGCCTTTGCGCTATGCCTTCACCCTATAGTTTTAAATTTGTGTATTAATCTCTCCGACACCTTACCGCCGCTGTAACGCTGAGATTTATGCTCTCCTCCAAGGCTTCTTGACGAAGGAATGCACTCTGTGCACATTTATTTACACACCGCCCTGTTTGGCCAACAAATTACTTACCGCAGGTGAACAGAATGATCAGAAACTGTCTAAATAAAGCGCCTATTCGATTGTTTTCACTCTTCTAGACTCCCTACTATATCACGCTTGATACGCGAGAAACGTGCGCCGATGTTGTGGAGAGCAGTCAGCCAGAGTGACCTCACATGATGCTGTAATGAACGGCCCCAAAGCTTGTCGCCTGTTCCAGCTTCGCCGAGTTGCCAGACTTCAGGTTGAAAAGCCTATGCTGGGTGTTCGCTATGTCAGTGAGAGAGAGGCCGTTGCGGTGATTGTCTGGGTGGGTGGAGTATACCACATGTAGGTTCACATCTTTTTAAATTTGGGTGGCCCCTAGCATAAACACAAAGTAAAAATTACTGTACCTGCGAACGAGACAGATAAAATAGTTCGTACCCTGCGCCCCCTCCCTCGCCTTTTTCGATAAGAAAATGATTACGCATTTTAGAATCGCGAACTCCGTTACCCCCTAGTAATGCCGCAAAGTCCTGACCCGGATATCCATACTGCGTCTGCAGGAAGATGATTCTAGTGAGAAGTAGATTGGAGATCAAGGATCATGCGGCGAGGATTGGAGAAAACCTCTCGAAACATGACCTACAGGGAGACAACGGAATTCGGGAAAGATAACTGCGAAAATCCTTGGCTAACAATCTATGTTCACGAAAACCAGACCATACAGTGAAGAGTCCGCAAAATTGGATTGAAAGCCTGTGTTTTCATGACTGATGTCAAATGTGTTCAGGGATATCTCAGCAATGCGAAGATAAGCACGTGAGTCAGTCAGTCAGTCCATGATTTGCAGCTGCAAAGTAGGCATGCAGCGTAATATGAGAGAGAGGGGAGCGAACTTCTTGTCGATCCACAGCTGCCTGCACGTCGATATATAGTACTCTACGTTCGACATACGACACTTTATAGTAGTGCGTAATATGGCGTAATTCCAGCATTGACAAAGATGCATTGATTAGCGTTTATTATCAACTGGAGACTGTGCCAAAAACGGGGATGGGTTATTTAAAGACGCACAAAAATCTGTTTATTTAGTGGCCGAAGATCAGAGGTGTGTTAGTCGATCGTGTTCAATATATGAGCAAAAGTGGCATATCCAACTGATTTATTGCCAATTTGTCGATTGCGTACAGGAGATGTTTGCCTGGTGGTGAGCCTAGCATGCTACTCTTACAGGCACACAGACACCTATATCAGAGAGTGGAAAGGGGGTTCTGGTATGGTTAAATATAATTTCGAAGAGGCAGACTCTTAAGGGCCATGTTTAATGTCCTTTTATAAACCGGTCTGACATTCTGCGAATGGATGCCACTTCGGAAGGTTTCAGTGACAGCTAATCTCTAGGACAAGATCGTGCATGGTAGTACAGGGACAATGAATGCACCACAAATCTTTCCGACGTGTAATTTCAAGATACGGTTACAGGCAATGGTGCCCAGTGCGTCGGCCCACATCCTTTGGCTCCGCCTGAAAAGTTTCTCAGGCCGGGCCAATGCACTAGGAAACAGAAGCTCAACGTTGGCTGAACGTAAAGCTGGCATGCAAGTGTCACGTCAAAAATTGAGCACACTAAACCCAGGGTTAAAATTTTTATTATAAATTTTATTTAATCCTTACTGGCTTTTTTTTCTTGCTTTTAAGGCCCAAGACTGACATGAGGGTGTTCCCGGCATTGTGCTGGAGTACGCTAGGCAGCAGCACATGTAGCCTAGTAAACAGTGCTGCGGTGTCTGCGGTGGTACATTCTTGCTGGAATTTTTTGTAAGCCAAGAGAAAGTCCCAATATGAAGTGGTTCGTTGTTTGTCAAAATTGGCCGCATTGATTGGTTTTCAATAGGAACATATCGTACCTAAAGGAGAGAAGAAGCAAAAACCTTTATTTGCCAACGGTGTCTATGGGTTACGATTTACAAGAGTAACAGGCACACAATCACTACAATATACGAAACGTCATACTAATATTTCGTTTCCTAATATTGTTTTATTGTGTTATAATTAGCCATAGCTTTTTCTGCTTGCAGCAAGTAGAGAGGTACAAAAATATAAGGAGAACTGGCCGGCCCTTGGCCAGATGGCCGAAAAAAAAATTGGCCTGAGGCATTTAAGACTGAAAACAGATGTGAATGCGACAGCATGTAGTGCTGAGCGGAAAATTTCACATGAGTCTTTCGACATGCGTTTCTCTTTTTTTTGTGCTGTTTTATTCAGTGTGCTGTTGGCGTATTCAAACGCTCAATGGATCCCAAAGCAGATGTGCATACTGTTACCACTAGTAATCATCATCATCACAATCATCATCATCAGCTGGACTATACCCACTGAAGGGCTATTTTCTGCCGCCCTTCTGCAGACCTAATTTTCTGCCACCCCCTGCTCCACTTCCTTCGCTTGAAACGCACTAGCAATGCTTCGCTGTATATGGCTCTGCGTTTGATAGGTGCCGCCTCCAAACCTACATACCAGAAACTGACACCAGCAGTTGCAAACCGCATCGTTGATAGGGTTTATTCAATCTAATTTTGAATTTACAGCACATGGAACTATAAAAGAAAGATATATTTCTCCGGAACCGTACTTTGCCACCAAGCGCTGCTAACGTCGGCATTGTCGTTAGTATAGAAGAATATAAGAAGCATAATGTATTGAAATACGTTCAACAAGCAGTTGCAAATTCACTGCCGTGCGTTCGGTAGCGTGCGTCTAATGAGCGTCTATTATAGGAGGCGTATGCGGCCAACTTGAAAATTAACGCCTTGCTGAGCAGGTATATTCCGCGCGGCACATTCCACTGTTTCGTTCGGTCTGAATTCCTCAGACGAGTTAAATCAAATTCTGACTATAGTGCCTCTTTATAATGCGGTCTGAAACAAGCTAGCATTTCTTCTCTTCGAAAGGACGATGTTTCCCTCCTGGACATTTTTCCAGAATCGCATCCCTTTTGAAGCCGCTAGGAAGTACCTTTGACGGGACGAGTTACAGAGGCCCCCATGCAGAAAATGAACTTAGGTGGGCTTATTTTGCAAGCAGTAATGAAGTGCAGGGCTGGTATACCATAGCCTGTGCAAAGATGCGTAAGTAATTTGCGTACACACGCCGACGCACCTCCCCCCCCCCCACACTTGCTATACATAATCCACGACAGAAGGACGGTGGCGAACCTGACGGTTTATTCTTTCTTGAGGCGAGGACAAGCAGGGACAATACAATGCGAGCATTTTCCTGATCCTAGAAGGTGCTAGCACTGCACGTAATTATTGTGCCGTTGTTTGATGAACAGAGGAACGCCATTTCGTGGAAGAGCATTTGCAACGACCCCCCCCCCCCCCCCCCCCCATGGCGGCCGTGCGCAGGACGTTACTTGAAAATGATCTTGTTTTTAACACGGAATAGAATGGTGTACCTGTACCAGAGGGATGTTCTATATTGTCTGAACCCGCCCCTTTTGCCTCGAGCCCACCGATTTCGACAGTTAATTAAATTACTATCCACTAACTTTAGGTTTGTTGTGTTGTGTTGTATTGAGGTTTATGGCACATAGGCGACTCAGGCCACCATGCGCCAAGAGCAAGGTTTGAAAGTAAACAGTTAAGAGATTTTACAGTTGGTTTAAGAGCTTTTCTTCTTTAAGGAATGAAGAAACGTGGGAAATATCAATGAGTGACTTTTCTCCTATTAGCAAGCTTGGGTTCAGTGGGGTGTGTTCTTTAGTGTTGTCAGCCTACTCCTCTGCCTAATTACTTATCCAAACCTGAGCAGACAAGTTTGCTCGAAGCACACAGCATGATTCCGAAAAGCCATCACTGATTTCGGCACACATAAGGCGGTGAACTCTACAGTGTATCACATCCGAATAACACTCACGCCTCCACCTTTCAGTAAAAAAGACACCATTAGAGAGTTCTAACGGGCCAAATTGCGCGAGTTCTTGTTAACTTCCGGCATGCACAGTCACATAAAATAGAGAGATACAGTTGCTGACGACATTTTGCCAGGGAAAAAAGCGTGGGGAGGAGGTATCTCTACCCTTGTCTAGCGCCGTCATGGTACTACTATGGTTGCCTGTACTCATTAGATAGTTTTAGCAAATATTTTACTCGTACAAAAGACTAAAATATAAAAGGTGTACAACAATAAAGGTAAAACAAAAGATTAACACTGCATATTTTGCAGTTGTAACCTTTGAGTGGCATAAGGGCTGAAAAACGTGTATTTGCGGTAGATTCGTATTGTTTCGATTGCTGTACGCAGCTGTATACGTACCGCGTTTTCGTGTATGCACTATGGTTGATAGTACTGTTCGTCGAAGTGAAAGGGCACTGGTGTCAAATACCGGTTCGCAGATACCATGACTGCCGGGTTCAGTTATGCAACGCGTGAAAAGTTTAGACTGAAATAGCACGCTCCGTTTACTTATGTCCGCACTGGTACCAGAGAAATGACATACACTAACGAAATTATGCACTCATGCACACGGCAACACGGTAATGCCAGCCATACAAGCAATACCGTCTGCTAAGATAAAGGGTCTGCTAAACGAGGTCGTTTGCCGAAGTCTTAAGCTGATATGGCCATTCCTTTTTATGCCGAGCATTCATGTCACGGATTTTATGCCAAATCTGCGTTATTTAGAATGATGATGATAATGATGATGCTTTGTCTTTAATTGGCGACTTATGGTAGTCATTGCAAACGGCACCACCCCTTTACGTGCCGCCTTAGATTTGGGCTATGACTATGTGGCTAGTAATTATGCAATGTCATTAAGGCATTATAGCCAAGTAATCATGACTCGATTCGGCATTTTATTATTTTGGCTTGTTATTTGTATTGTGTGGGATTGGCTTTCGATCTTTCTTTTGGTCACGCATACCACGGACGGCCACAAGATCGCAGAGAAGCTCGGGCCGCGTCACTCCAGCAGCTATATGCTGGTCGAATTGACGTACTTTACATAGACGCGGCAGACCATCCTACTCGGACTGCTTAACAGCGGTTTCCACAGACGAGAACATGACCCTTCATGTCTCCTGCTCCGTACGCACTTCACGTATCACACAGCGGAGGAAGTAGCTATTGCTCTCACGCTCTCCCCTTCTAAAGCTAAAGTAGTCATAAGTGACTCACAGTGCTCAATTCTTAATTTTATTCATGGCCGCATTTCAGTCGAAGCGTTTCGCGTACTCATATCAAATCCCTGACCCTCCTGAAATGGGCCCCAGCCCACATGGGCCCCAAGGGTAATGAGGGAGCACATGAGCTAGCTCGAGGGCTCACTTTCCGAGTAGCTTATCATCTCTCCCCCAACATGCCCGTTTTGGTCAGGAAGGACACCATAATCACTTCACGCGACCTACTCCAACACTATCGGCTTTCTCGCCAACTCTATCTTGGTCCGCACCAAGAAGTTACGAAGACAGAGGCCATCATATGGCGCCAACTCCAGACGGGCACATTCCCCAATCCCAAAAGATTCCATAACATATTTCCTAAACGGTATATGCCGATGTGTAAACACTGCAATATCCCAGCAGACCTCATTCATATGGTGTGGAATTGTCCACGTCAACACACGCCAACACCCACTCAACATACCTGGGAGGCTCGTCTACACAGCTCTACCCTGGACGACCAACGAGCGCTCATCGGTCTCGCTCTAGAGGATGCCAGATTCCAAGGAGTCAGCCGACCCCTAGATCTGGGCCCTAGATCTGACTGTGTTTAGTAAATGTTTACCAAGCCACTTTCCGCGCACTGTATTGATGAGCCAAGAAGTGCTTTCGGAATAATATTCGGTACAGTATGAACAGAAAGCATGATTAGCAGTTTAACCAGAATGTCGCTTCAATTTGACGCAGCCACCATATACACGGGAGCCGAAATGTACGAAATAAACAAAGAACGAAAATGTAGGAACGTGCTAATGAGCTTGAACATGAGCTTGCGTAACTTTTTTAAAGACTGCGCATTTTTTACAGATGTATTAGTGCTTGTAGCGACTGACACAAATAGGTTTCTGGTGTGACAGCCATAACGAAAGACACAACTGCATCGTATACAGCTGCATCGTTTAAGGGCATGTCGATTTTAACGTGATACGTTTGACAGCACTCCATGAAGACAGGAAAGACTGGCCTACCTCGGCTTCTTGCAGCTGAAGGTCCACAAAGGCCACAGCAGGACATTGGTGCAACCATTGGACAGATGGCCACTCTGCGAGCCCGGGGAGTTGCCGCTCTGAGAAGGCTTGTAATAAAAAAAGATCGAAAAGAACAAATTTTTTCATTTTTCTTTCGGAGAGATTCAGTGCAGTAATTAAACGAGTGCACTATGTTGTTAAATAGTAAAAAAAAGGTCTATTTAACAACATAGGCGCTTTTGGAGAACCTTAGAAAATGGTGATCGCAGACTGAAGGGATGCTCGGCAAAACTTTTCTTGATGAATATGGTACACATACGTTACAGAATACAGCAAAGACAAGAAAATAAACGCATATGAGGCGTTAAGTGGTTTTAGCGCCCGTTGTCCGCTAAATCAAAGTGGTGGCCTTGTCCTAGAGCACCCGCCTCACATTCGGGCGGTGCCGAGTTCGATCCCAGGTGCCGGACCAAAAACTATGAAATGCTTGGGAAGCAGGTCACGTTCCCTTCGCCAAACATTTCATCCCATAAGAGTCGACCTCCAGGGTGGAGGAAAGCCTGTACCCACTGAAAACCGGTGAGTACTCGGTGGCACTAAGGATGGAGCCTGGTACCTCCCGAATGCTAGGAGCGGTGGTTGGTGGACGGTTGTGGTACATATTCTGCGATGTCATCATTGCGCCATTCCACCCTAGGTGCCCAAAGATAAGTGAGACATACTGCGTGTCTCACTCTGCGCTGGTTTCGTGGCGGAAAGCTCACAAGGCGCAAAACCATCTCACTTTTTCGTGGACACCTCGAGTGAATCGACAACACGGAGGAGGGCCTTAGCAGGGTTTTTCGAAAAACTGAAATTGGGAGAAATTGTTCAATTTCTCGGTGGACACCTCAAATGCACCGTCAGAGAAAAGACGTGCCGAAGCTGAAATGAGAATACATTGAGCGCTATAAGTCTTTATTCCTAATGATGTCTTGCGTACGAGTAATCTCTACGCGGGGTCAGTTGAATCTCTGCATTACGGTTGTGGGATAAATATCAAATAATCAGTTGATCTAACGGAAATGGGCAACAACGGGTACAGGAAACAAACGTGTGTGTAACCAAAACAAAAATGAGAAGCACACTCGCAAATTACACTTACAATTTAGACAAAGATTGCAGTGTGTTTTGTGCACTGGAAATAAAGAGGATATATGTCCTTAAAGCTCAGTCAGTATCATAATCTCTTGGAAATGTAGAGGCAAAGAGAAGCGCAAGTCTTAGTGAAAAAATATTATTGCCATCAAACACCAGTCCACTTAAGGGTTATGCAGAGAGAGGTGCTTATCAAAAGCTACACATGCACACGACCTTTTTCTGCTGAGAGCACAAGAAAAGTGAAGAAATACAAACGTTACAAAAATGGCGAAAGCAAAACTTTGTAACAGTTACTAAAAATTCCTGAATTAGCATTTGCGTTACATCATGTGCACACGGAACAAGTTCTGTATGATTGCAAGTGAACAAGATGAAGTCTAGAGGTATGTACGCTTTCACGCAAGCTGTTAGCACCAGGCAAGTTTCGTGCTGTCTGATAAGGGCAGTCGTTTTCTTTTCTGCGAAAACCCAAAAAAGTTTGTGTTGAAGTTATGTATCTAATTTAATGCAAATGCTCTGCCGCAACTATTGGTTTGGCTTATGGAGTTTCCAACGTGACTCAGACTATGACAGACGCAGGGGTGAAGGGCTCCGGAAATTTCAACCACCTGTGGTTCTTTAACGCGCAGTGACATCACATAGCACCTCAATCGAAAAGCGTCCGCCAGGGTCAGCATTCGATACCGCATCCTTGGGCACATTAGTCGAAAGCCCTAACCATTACACCACCCCAGCGGGCTTGCCGCTACTATTCATAACGCCGAAATAATGCTTATAAACAAAATTGTGTGTCGGCTTTCTTGTTTGATCTTCGTTTGACTTAATGCTGTTAGAAACCACCAATCCCATCGCTCGGAACGAAAAACAAGGAAAAAAAGAGGAAAAAAACAAAGTGGCACTTTAGTAAATAATATTGCGGTAATAGCGAAAAATGACATCCTTGCACTAATTTTGCGCCATTAATTATTAGCTGTTATTGGACCGATACCATCTAGCTAGGATTCATCTTTCCCTACATCCGAACGAGGCTGCCGATCTGCCTGGGACGACCCTTTCTATTTCAAGCTCTTTCGGGACGGCAGGCGAGAATGCGCCTACTTGCACGCAAGCCTCCTGGGCTCCCGAGGAATCAATTGGAGGAGTTCTACAATAAACAACTTTGGCCGATGACCTTTCCAGGGCATGTTACTACTGGCGGCCACTGGGGCAGTCTGAGCGGGCAAACTGTCCTCGTAAGTTCCCGTGTTACAGCCCCTCCTCCCTCCACTTCACCATTGCCTGTCTGCATACAACACTCCCCCTCTTCACTTCACCATTGCCTGTCTGCATACAACGTGACATCTCCTCGGGGTTATCGACACACTTGGTGATTAAATTATTCCCCGATGCTGTGCAAAGGTGGCAGCATGGACGCAATGAAGATGCATAGAACTGCGCGGCAATCATCATTTCTGGTTGGTTGGTTTGTGGGGTTTAACGTTCCAAAGCGACTCAGGCTATGAGAGACGCCGTAGTGAAGGACTCCGGAAATTTCTACCACCTGGGGTTCTTTAACGGGCACTGACGTCGCACAGCACACAAGCGCCTTGCTTTTCGCCTCCATCGAAAAGCGGCCGCCGGGGCCGTGATTCGATCCCGCATCCTTGGGAACAGTAGTCGAGCGCCTTAACCACTGCGCCACCCCGGCGGGGTTGTGTGGTCAGGTAAAGATATTTATGTGGCCTGGCGACATCACTTGCCTCCAGGAAATGCGAATAAGGTCAATGACGCATTTTTATTCTAGAGATGGTTTTTTTTAGTACTTGCAGTAATTATTAGAAACGAAAAAATTCACGGTGCGTATACTGAACTTTGAGATACCAGTGTTACATCTGCACAAACGTAAACGTGATATAAGGGTAAGACGAATACCAACCTGTGACTCGCCGGGATCGGCACCGCCGTGGTACCACATACAGAAGAGCAGGGTCCGTGCTCACGCGGTGGCTATCTGGAGGCTTTGCATCGCACTCGGCATTACTGTGGGAATAAAGACAAGTTTGATTCCGACATTTCAGAAAACGATTTTTCCATCCGCCACACAAAAGGTTACTTCTCTAAATAATTAAAGTAAAAGAAGGCGGTCACAATAACCTCAGTAACAATGTGCGAAGCACCAGTAGGCACACACTTGGCTTGGCCTTCTGTTCACTGGTAACCCGTCTTGGGTTACGCTATTCCACCTCTCTGCAGCTGTGGTGGGAGGAGACAACTAGCTATGAGGTTTGAGAGTAAGATTGGTGATATAGGTCTTTTCTAAAATGTGTCGGAAACAGTGCTGTTGGATGGAGAGTGTTGCAGGCCCCTAGTAGTATTGAGAACGCCGAAGCAGTGAGGTTGCGAAATTCAGGTACTTTACTCTCGAAGTCTTAATGAGCCGCTGTTTCGTATTAATGTGGTACAAATTGCTAACGCCGTAAAAGCGTTAATGCATTCATAGACCTGAACCTTTTTTTATCGGCGATATTTATTGGAATGAATTATGGGTGGTGCTACTATATGCAAGAACTGTTCGCCCTTTTGCACATTACCAGCAGCCTTACAGATGGTACGTCAAATCTCACCATACATGCCACATACGCGATACGATTGGCCCGTGGAGCAGGTACTTGAGAAATATTCCCACCGGATACAGGGTTTAAGCGCTTGTTAAAAGCGCTTCTCTCAGCACATCTGTAAAGAATCTAGCCGGCATTTTTTTTTGTGGTTTGGAGAATGCGAAATTAACGCTGTTAACCTCAACAGCTTGGTACGTGGTTACGGGAGGCTATGAAGATGTGCCTTTAAATCGGTGCAGCAGGAAAACCAATCGCATCTCGGTTTTTGCAAATAACCATTATGCTATGCTTGAAATCAGGATGGCTCGTGCCTCACGAGATCAAACACTAACCAAAAAAATGGCTGAGGCTTAGCTTGGTTAAGCCTGGTCAGATACGAAGCATATTGATTGCTAAACTCTGCTTTCCATGGTTACACTTGGCTAAACTTTTCTTTGCTTGGTTACACGTGGTCCGCACGGCGTGCAACCGCAGCCGACGGCGCGAGCCGGTCCCCCGTCTCTCCTCTGTCGTGAAGTCAGCATATCACGTGGTGTGACGTCACCATACCACGTGGTCCGCACGGCGTGCAACCGCAGCCGACGGCGCGAGCTGGACCCATGTCTCTCCTCTGTCGTGACGTCAGCGTATCACGTGGTGTGACGTAGCATTCCACATTCTTTGCACGGCGTGTAACCGTCACGAAGGGCTGTGGTTTATCTCTAGCAATATGCTTCGCATAAAAGATGATGTGTTGATGGAAGGATGATGGGCACCTAACCGGTATCCGCACTCGGAGGCCAGGCGAAAGGGTTGAGACTTGTCTGTCGGTTTTTCGTCATGGGATCCGGTGTCGAAATGGACGCTGCGCAGACGTCATTGCAGGTGCGGTGCGAAAGCGTGTATGTCCGCTCCTGCGAGATCTTATACGCTCTAAACACAGATATGTCGAGCAGTAACCAAATCCCAGAGCCAGGTAGACTCGAAGTACCACCGAACACACTCCTTTAACTAGTTCTTTGTCCCCAAGAGCTACAATGACTCATGAAGAGGACTTTAGGTTAGTCTAGGTAACCTGTAACGTGCGTGCATACACAGGTGAGTTCACGAGACACCAACTAGTGCATTTTCGTCCTCATGTCAATGGCCACTTTCTGTGAAATGTACATTTTAATAGGGATTCAAGTGTGACCTGGAGACACATTTTACGTATTCTCTTGATCAAACAATCTGTAGAGTACAAGCCGCCCAGCCAGAATGCAATCTTCCAGTGCAGCCCACGTAAACCCAACAGAGGCTGCATGAGAAGACCGAGTATGGTGCTAAGGCATCCCAGCTCATGCTAACCATTTAAGTGGAGACAACTTGGTTTGCCAAGATACTTTTTTGGGCGAGTTGATAAACCAGATGCTGACCTGCAGAATCTTCAGAATGTCCTCCAAGATGGCCCTTGTTTTGTTCTAGCACGCAATGTATCTGCTCCGTCCATGATGAAATTGAGAATGTTCAGCCGTGGTTTGAACAAATAACAGCCAATTTGCGTATAGTAAATGAAATGCGAACTAGGTGCGCACCACCGCTAGCCTGTTCTACCCTTTACTCTGAATTCAACATTTTATTATGGTTCGTTTTGCTTTGATATGGAAAACGGTCTCATTTTTTTACATTGTAGTGGAGATGCAAAGAAATTTTATTTTCATTTCTTAGATTCCAGTGCAGATGAACAGAAGCAATTTTGTAATCTGGGTCGCGGTTTCTGCAACTGAGAGCTGTTACACTGGATGCAACTGTGGCCGCTCCAACTCTGCGGCTAAAACTCCTAACGCGCACATAAAACTGTAAAATGGTTTATTGGAAACAAAAAGCGCAATATCTGTCGCAACAAAGACACCTGAGCCCTGCCATAAAGGAAGGGAGAAAATTTGTGGTTGTGAAAGCGGAGAGAGACGGAAAGAGGTGTCTTAGTGGAGGACTACGGGGTAATTTAGACCACCAGGGGATTGTAAACGCGCACTCATATTGCACACCACATGGAATCCTCTCCGTTTCGTCTACATCGAAACTCAGTAGCTGGCATTCCAAAGCCGACCGCGGTCCGGTTCGAACATGTGTCCTTTAAATCGGCAATAGACAGCCCTGACTACTCAGGTACATGCGCCAGAGAGTTTGGGCACTGATTGTGACATACTTTACATTACGTGGCCTATGAAACATCTACTGGCTTGACTGCCAGCGCGGTAGCAGTCTACAATGAGGATAAAACTGTTATGTTCAATAGAAAAAGAAAATGGATTAATAGCGGGAAAGGTCCGGTGCAGCTTCGAGAAAAGTTTACATCAATGAGCAATCAGTCGTCGTCTTATAGTGGCTACTTTTCTTCCATTTCATCGAAGCTCATCTCATTAATTGTACAGACTTTGTGACCTGCTCCACATAAGTCGACGTGAGTGTTTCAGAAACGATAAGAAAACGTATGCTGTCGTAATGTCGAAAAGGGGGAGGGGGGAGGGGGGGACAGGGTGAGCGTCTGACCGTAAAATGCTTTGAACATTTGTATACTCGATACGCAAGTATATTCGTCGCCAGAAATAGAAATAAATGATTGGGCGATCGTGTGTTCGATTCCTGTACGGCATTCAGTGAATGACCATAAAGCACTACTGGAGAGAGAATGCTGCATAACGCATGTGATTTCCTCCTGGGTATAACCGCTTTCTTAATGTTTTCAACGGAAGTGCTCTTCTTTTGGTTAAAAAGAGGTGCCGTGGAAGCGGATGGTGTACCGATTCCTCAGATCGATGTGAAATGTGCGAGGTGTCAGTGACCGTCTTTACCTTTTGCATCTCAGCCGCCACAGTACTGTATTCGCGACTGCGTCGTTATAGGCAATGAATATCCTTTTAGAATCCTACTAAAAGACGAAAAGCTCTACGGGGCAATAACCTCATAAAATCTCATCTAATCGCATACTCTCATATGGTGCACATCGGCATCAAAATATTGTACATAATTTACGATAATGTACAAGAAACTATGAGACCTTATGCAATTATATGCGACTTGTATGTGATTTCTTATGTGAATTGAACGAGATTAAGTGAGAAAATGTGAGGTTATTGCCTCAAACAAAATTTTCAGTAGGAAAGCACCGGATGTGAAAGCCTAGATTCTGCGTGAAAAATTAATACGAAGTACAGTGTGAAGGGAGGCGAACCAACGTTTCGACAAATGAGCTTGTCTTCGCCCACACGAAGACAAGTTTTTATGTCGAAACGTTGGCTCCGCTTGCATATTTAGGCTCCCCCTCTACCCTTGTTCTGTGCTCTTTCATACTGCATAGCTATCTTTTTTCTCTAGTTCAACCATGAAGTACAGTAAAGCCCATAACTCTGTGCGCGCAGAGTAACTACCAACCTTCGTGCACACTGCTCTACAATATAATAACACTCCTTTGGTCTGGAAGCATTACGGCTAAAGAGAGTGCATTACTACTAAAAAAATAGAATGATGGAGAAAGACGCTCTTCAGTTGGCTCATGCCTTTATACTAAGCCGAATTATGTGGCCCCATACCCTTTCAATGTGATAACTAGAATAGTTTATACAAGGAGGAGTTTAGCTTGTTGCTGAACATCTACAGAGAGCCACAATTGGAGGTGCACAATACGACGGACGAGCTGGTTGCGACCACCTCCTAAATCAATATTCTAGATTCTCGGGAACAAGAGCAGGGCACAAGGTGGCTCGACGATTTAAAACATAGGTGCTTTTACTACGCGGAAGCAAGACATAACATCCACAATGAGTGCAGGGGCAATTTTGGAACCCTGCTTATATCAAAAAACACGCACCCGGAATATCATCAAGCAAGGTGGAGTGCGAGGACCAAAATTATGGACAGGAGCTACTACAAATTAGAGGAACCTCCTTCGTGGATGCATAGGGTCCAGAAGAGGAGTCTTGAGAATATACATGGTGCATTAGGGCCAGGCGATCGGTGGACTTTCTTTCCGATCCACACGAAGTTTGCAGAGTTGGAAGAGGTATGCTGAAATACCATCTAACTCGGCAATCTTCCCGTGTCGAACGAACAGAAAGTCAAATCGTCAAAGTACTTGAAGCTGTTGATAGGCTCACATTGAACTTTGTGCCATACTTTCACGGACGATGGCGGACCCCTACACACACAGAAATTCTTTCCGCCCAAGCGAAGCTGCCGAATATCCTTTGATATTATTGCTCGTTGCCGGCTACGACCCTTGACATTCCAAGCTGGCTGGGGCAGCTCGAGAGAAAGCGCCTGCTCGTCTATACACCGCATAAACTTCCGACGAAGCCATCGAACTACGAAGTTCTCTAATGAATTCTGTCGCATGGCAATTCAAGATAACGTTGGCTTTTGCGGCCACTTGTAAGATGCGAGCTGGCGGATTGTTCTCGGCAATGCTCACACTAGCACCTTCGCATTGCCTGTCTGAAAATAACCACAAAGCATAATTAGATACTTAGTTAGTCTCCCTTGGATTTGAGCAATGCCGGCAACATGAACGCAACGATGCACGAAAATCCCTGGTAGCCACTTCCACTAGGTAGTGTCGCTCCCTTCCAGACAGTGAGAATTGTCCAGCCTCATGGCATCACTTGCTTCCAGGAAATGAAATTATAAGGACCAAATACGAGTTTCTTTTTCCACATAAGGTTTCGATCGTTTCGCATTATTGGGAAGAAAAAAAATCACATTGGAGGCACTTGACTATACAGATACCATGTGGAGAATCGGGATGAAGCCGACCGGGCCGATGGCGTAAGTATGAGAAAGAGACCAACCTTTATGTGTTAGTTTCAGCCCCTTCCTTGTACCGCATACATAAGAGCGAGAGCTGGAATCGTGTGTTGTTGCAGGCAGCTTCCCGTGGTCCTCGGAATCACTGCGGGAATGAAGATAGGATTGGTTAACCATGCTTAACTGAAAAAGGACAAAGTGACAGCGAGAGTTAAGGCAGCCTCAATCTTCTGTCCTTAGGGCCACTCCACCTTTGTGGCACGCGCAGTAAGGGGCTGCACCAAGACATGGTACAAAAAATAGATTTTGCGCAGTCTTAACTGCGATGCCCTAGTGCAAAAATTGTATGAGGCAATAACCTCACATTTTCTCACACAATTGATCTCACTCAATTCCCATAAAAAATCACATACAAGTCGCATATAATTGCATAAAGTCTCATAACTTCTTGTACATTATCATAAATTATGTACAATATTTTATGATAATGATGCCAACCGTATAAGAGTCTATGCGATTAAATGAGATTTTATGAGGTTATTGCCACTTAGAACTTTTGGTTTTTCAGTATGGTCGAGATTTTCAAAAATGTTTTCGCCTTACTAAAGGGAGACTCAATAATGTCAGGATAATTGGGATTCTTGTCGGCCGCAGTGCATCTTAAACAAAAAGTCGAGTCATATGATCTCTGTCTCCACCCGCAGGGTGTGTGCCGCATTCAGGAAGTTACAGTTCCACTGGCTATTGAGGGACCAAAATGAGATGCGTTTTTTTGCATTGACAGCATCCAGCGATTGGATTTCGCACAGTCGGTTGGCCCTATTGCATGTATGGTTTGCGTCGCCTTGTTGCTGATGAAGGATGATGAAAAATATATTAAGGCAAAAGCCTTACTTTGCTAAGTTTGCTGACGCGTGATCTCAAAACGTGAAAGCAAAATATGTCGTCACATTGTGTTTGGGCACTGTGTTGGGTTTTATGGCTCATAGGAAACTAAGGCCATCATGCGCCAAACTCGGGGTAAAACAGTTCCTGTTAAAAATAATTCAGAGTTTGTTATTAGCTTTACTTCTTTCATAAAATCGAAAACAGAAGAAATGACTACGATGACATTTTCTCTTAGGAAGAGGCTTGGATGAAATGGGATGTGTTCATTATAGAAACGCATAAAATGTTTCTTCCCGAGTTTCTCAAATTTCATGCGTGATATTAAAATGTGATTTACTGCCAGGTGTTCACTGTATGCCTCACATGTAGGTTTTTCTTGTCCGATAAGTATGAAGTTGTGTCTGAGATGTGTATGCTCCGTGCGAAGGCGAGATAGTATTACTTCAAAATAGCGCTCTTTATGACTGGATGGCTTCCGTTATTGAACAATAGGCCTGACCAAGTGTGGCTTGTTTGTTTCATTATGGCATGAAGCCTGCCATTTAGCTCTTAGTTTAGTCATTATAAATTTTATACAGTATTTGCGGGCATGCTGACGTGATTTATTAAAGTGTTATGAGCGCGTGCAGCACATTCGTCCGCTTTCTCATTCCCACTGATTCCCATATGGCTAGGTACCCAGCAGAATTTTATAAATTGTCCTTTTTGATCACCTTTTACGACATCGTGAATGATGTCTCCAATTAAGGGCTCTGCTGTATTTTTATGGTGCAGTTCTGTAATCACACTTAGAGAGCCATAGTAATTAGTAATACTGTTTGTGATGCTTACTTTTATAAATTTTTCTACCGCTACAAAGGCAGCGTAATATTCCGCAAAAATTGATGAACATTCAGGTAGTCGCACTGTTTGTTTCCATTTGTTACGAATTATTGCGCTTCCAACATATTTTTCAGTTTTCGGACCATCCATATAATATGCTGTATCTTGCTAATATGTTTCATCTATTACAAAAACCTCCTGTAATATCTGCTCGCGTGGGGCTTGGCTTTTATGAAAGCGCGTTAGCGTAAAGTTGCATACATAAGGAAAGCTGTACCATGACGGAAGTGGACTCAGTGTCTGTGCAACATTGGGGAGAGCATCCAGTATATCTAATTGTCTGGATATTTCTTCAAAGCGAAGGAGTAATGGTCGGACAAGATGAGGTTTTTTTCTGGAGTGTTTTGGATAGCGCTGCTGTAACGAGGTCACACTGTGACTAGACTGGTATTCATGAATATGAATGTAATGAGAAATGGTATATAACTGTAATGTCATGTGAGTCATAGTTGTCCGGAGTCCTCAGTTGTCATGAGTCAGTCAGATCGGAGATGCAGTGCACATGACTAAATGTCCATGACTTGTGTAAGTTAAAAGCAGGTTCATGACTAGTGTCTAGTCATGACTTAGAAACGTACTGTCATGACACTCAAACGTGCTGAGTCGTGGCACTCTAGGAGCTACTAAAGAGCAGCCAACGAACATCCTTTCGCACTTCAGCAATGCAGATCTCTTAAAAACCAAAAGTTATACGGGGCAATAACCACATAAAATCTCTTCTATCACATACTCTCATACGGTTCACATAATTATCATAAAATATCGTACATAATTTATGACAATGTAAAAGAAAATATGAGACCTGATGCAAATATATGCGATTTGTATGTGATTTTTTATGTGAATTGAGTGAGATTGTGTGAGAAAATGTAAGGTTATTGCCTCATACAATTTTTTTCAGTGGGGGTGCTCCCAAAGTTTTTTTACGCTTGAGGTCTGAAGCGAACGATGCAATATTGGCAGCCAAAATTATCGGGAGGCAGGTGGGTTCTATGGAACGAAGATAATTGGGCGCTGTTACGAGAAACAATAGGCTGAAATCTGCGCAGGTATCAGGAGGTATGTTTAAAACGCTGGATGTCTGGAAACGTGACCGTGTGGCGGCGCTTCGATGATTTTGATTTTTTTAGAAGTCACAATCGCTTTACGGACTTCTTCCGACAGTATGCGCGCATGTGAATACACTGAAAACCGTCCTTGGAACATGAGTTTAGAAAGGTTTACCACCACATTAACTTTAATAGGTCGTCATCCCAATCATCAGGTTGATCTCATCTGCTAAGAGCAAGACTCTCCCTTATATCTAGCACGCAGCTGCGCCAGCTGCGGGCACCTAGTCCCCGTAATCTTCCTATCCAAGTTTCTGCCTATGAATTCATGCCTTACCCTTAGCGGATATTGTTATCATGTCTAAATGTACGCAGAATCTAAAGTTCATGTCCATTTTTTCTTGATTTGGACTACACTATCAATAGCGTTGGCTCCCTGACACACACTGGCCGCTTCATATCTACAACAGACCAATTAAGTATGCATGTGAGAGAATTATTCACTTACCTTCTAAGGTGAGTCTGACGGTAGACGGCCGCAGCCTCTGTAAAGGACAAAATGTTGTCAGCAGAGATATGTGGCAACCTATAGTTAACAAGTGGTATGGTGTGTGAGGCATAAAGGCCGAAGCAACATGGGCTACATACAAGCGACGGCATAGGAGCGGGCTTTATACACATTTAGAGCAGCTAAGGTTTAATGAAACTCAACGACATTACTTGGCACGTAGCTGTCTTCCGTTTCACAACGGCTGCTGCGGCCGGATTGGGAACAGCGTCCGTATCAAAGAAAAGAACACCTTCATAACGATGGAGTCAGCATGGTGACGCGGTGCGCTTAAATACCCCCACAATACTCTTGTTTGAACTGTCACTGACAATGAACTGCTGATATAAACAAAGCTGGTACTTCATATCATATTGATACAGCAGTGTTACAGCAACGCTGTGGCCCTACACTTATGTATCAGATAATGTGCATCAGAAACTGTCTGGCCAATTCAGCTGCTTTATTTTTTTCCCCGCTGGTAATACATCGCAACGTTTTTGTGCCTCTAGCGATTACACAACTTCTTTATCCATCTATTGTTCTCGTATTTTTGTATTTATTTTTCGCAACGTTATTGCTAAAATTTTAAGCATCACCGTGAAGGTTTTTGTGCATGATCATGCAGGTGACCTCCAAATCTACGGTATTTACTCGGGTACAGCGTGCACGTTTTCCTTCGGGCAGTTCCTCAAATTTCTGAAGTGAATACCCTACCGACAGTAGAAAAACGCGTTATTAAAAGGAGAAGATATACTGGTAAAATTAATAAACCTTTGATGACAATTGTGACTTCGCTTACTTGGTAAAACCTTCCGTTCAGCAGGCTTCTTCCTTCAGGTTCCCCCGAGGCTAAGGTAGCCTTTCTGGGGCAGCTTGAGCATTTGCTCGAAATGAGCTAAACGTCATATTCAACACGTCATATTGAATTAACATTATCAATACTCATTATTCGTAAGCGAGCATATCTGTTGTTTAAATAAGGAAACATTTTTTTTTTTGAAGCTCTTAGAAAGTGAGATTGAAGAGAAAAATGCTTTGTAAAGAACAGCCTTCACCGCGGACGGGACAAAAATTGGTTGATCGCGTCATGATTAACCTATAAAAGGCGTGTCGATGAAAGTATTGAATAGTCATTCCATCGCACCGAAAGGGGCGCACTATGCTATTTACTTTCAGCACTAGAGTGATCCCAAACAAAATAGGATTTTATTGGTTTTTGTATTGGCCATAATTGCGAAAGCATTTTAAGCATGATTGTCAACGAATGGCGGCCCCCGGCTTCGTTCTGCGTGCACTTTGATACCTGCTACGCATAGCAGGTAGCAGATGGAGAAAGAAATCCTGCTGTTCATTGCAAGGAGGAGAAACAGGCTCGGAGGTGGCAGTGACGGGAAAATGCGGTACAGAATATAAAACATTTAAGCAAAAATAATAACTAAGAATGAATGGGCAAAAATGATGAGAAGGATGCCTAAGCCAAATTTTGAACTTCTGATAATGACTGGACAAAAAAAAAAAAAAGCAAGCTCAGGTGAAAACCTGATGATAACGCACCGTCACAGCATGATACCCGGGTGCCCGTATTTTACGATATTTTCTTGCAGCAATCTTCTGCCACTTCATCACCACCACCACTCACCTCTGACTGCAATGATATGGCGTGTGATTTCAGAATGCAAATAAGAAGTATACATATAATAAAGGTATACTTCTCATATGGGTTGGATGCGTTAGCTTTCACCGATAGACAATAAACTTGTGTAGTCAGGCAACTCTCAACCGAACCATAGGGAATCCAAAGCACCTTCTATCGCGATTTAGGGCGGTGAAAAAAAAAAAAAAAAAAAACACTCTGGATTCACTTACTCCGTTGGAGCTATAGATGGGGCTCGCAAGGCTTTCCTCGTCCGGAGTCAGGCTACCGCTATCTGGATGGGTCCTACAGGAGGAAAACCAAAAAGATCTTTAAAGCCCATAGCACCGTACCAAGGGGTAGAAAATATCCACACATCTTGACATTTTCGATATCAGTGACTGTTGATCATGGAGCCCGTTCTACGGGATCTCTCACAATCCAGATATCACTTCCGACGTTAAAGGGAAACTGCACCGATTTTAGGTTTCGATGAGTTTCGAGCCCTTGAATGAATATAGCTTGCACATAAAGAATGCGAAATATCTTGGCGCTAGCATTTGAAACAATGGCGCAATTCGCGATTAAAACAGCGGCGGCTATCAGGCTTCACCGCAGTGCCCAGCGAGGGTGGGGGACGCATGAGGTTGTCATTCACTGTACCGGTACGTTTCCTGCATAGACACACATGGTTTGAAGAAATAAAAACAAGGCTGCCGAAAACAAAGCCCTAGATATGTTAATTATTTATTTATTTATTTATTTATTTATTTATTTATTTATTTATTTA
>JAJIZL010019382.1:1251804-1292336 GCA_023969395.1 Amblyomma maculatum | reverse complement strand
TATTTATTTATTTATTTATTTATTTATTTATTTATTTATTTATTTATAGCGCTGAGTTTGCCACACGGCATAAAAGGTGGTGGTATGCAGCCATGTGCAAGAAGTCACACAAACTGCGTGCATAAATGTTGTTTGTTGTCCATAAGTGGAAATGAGAGTCATTACTTGGTGAAAGTCAAGCTTTTTGTAAAATGGTGTTGCGCATATGCGAAATTCCTGAGCATGTCCATATTAGATGCCGCACAGTGGTGTCGCAAGCCGGTTCTTCGCAGTGTGGGCATTTGTCGGGAACTGGAATAGTAGTACTTTGCCACTGGTGTCGAACGGCGGGCGTAAGAGCCACTCCGACCCTCAGCCGTCTCAGAGATACCTCCTCCACCCTTGTTAGATTGGGGGGAAGGGGGGTACGTACACGGGGGAATTAGAGCACGTGTACGCTGCCTGAGGGATGCTGATGATGTCAAATGGGTCAGGAGTGGATCCGGTGGAAAGGAATCATGAATAGGTTGTGACACGTCATCTGCATGAGGAAGCACGTCTGCTGTTATGGTATTCAAATTTTTGTTGTCTTGAACCCAGTGAATGGTTATAGTCACTGGGTAACGGTGACAAGCAGCATGTATAGTCTGTGCGACCCTAAGAGTGCCATGGACTTTCTTTAAATGTTTTAAGGCTTCTTTAGACTGAGTCATTATGAGTACTTGTTGAAAAGTAGGGTCGGCAGGTAACGCTTCTATGGCGTTTAAGATAGCTTGCAGTTCGAATGCAAGAGTTGATTTGGCGTCGGTAAGGTATTCGATTGGTGTTCAGGTGAGGGTGGGTTGGGCTTATAAAAGCAACTGAACCACCTGTTGGGGTTACGGCTGCATCTGTGTAAATAATGCAGTCATCATGTGTTGCGCAAGACGTTATTGGGAATGATGATGAGGGCTGCGACTTCTTGGTGAGTAGAGGCTTATTAGAAGTAAGGTGGTAGTAGTCCCATGGAGGTGGTTGGTTCTCTAATTCAAAACGAAGGGAAGCTTTTCTTGCTCTGTTTGTCTGTCTTTGGGCAGTTAATTCTGCCAGCGAGTTAAGGTGGGCGTACTCCTGGAGCAGACGGATAGGAGTTGATCGAGGCAGTCCCGTAATAACTCGCATGGCCTCGTGGTTGAGTGCCTCGAGTGTAGACCATTGCCGTTTCGTCAGTTTCTGAAACTGTGCCTGGTATAGAAGCCGCGGTTGAAAGACAGCACGAACAAGTCGGCGAGCGGTATCTGATCGGGCACCACCAGAACGATTTGCTATTCTTCGAATTAGTCCCAGTGTGTTCATCGCACTTTTGCGTACATCGGATAGCCAAACTGTGCCTTTTCCTGAAGAATGTACATGGAGACCCAACACCTTGGTATGTTCCAGTTCAAGGAGGGGTGTATTGTCAATTGTCAACGCGAATGGGTTAGCTTTGAAACTTCTGCGGCCGGCCTTATTGCCCACATGAACATAGCATGTTTTAGTGAGGTTGAGAGATAGGCCTGTGTTGTTGAGAAAGTTTTGAAGGATATTTATGGCATTTTGCAGGGAGTCTTGCTGCTCCTGCACTGAGCGGTTTGTAGACCACATAGTAATGTCATCTGCGTAGGCTAGCACTTTAATATTAGGAACTGAGGCAAGTTCATGCATGAGAGGAATAAATGCAATATTAAACAAAGTTGGGGCTAAAACTGAGCCCTGCGGTACTCCACGATTAGAAATGAAATGTCCTGTTGGTTTTCCATTTACACGGATAGCAAACGTTCGGTGGGAGAGGAACGCGTGAATTGCACGACAAAGCTGTAAGGGCATTCCAAGTGATGACATAGTATTGAGGATCGCTGTGTGGAGGATGTTGTCGTAGGCTTTCGTGATATCTGTTGCCACGACTGTGCGGACGAGACGACTGTGAGATGAACAATATATTACTTCATTGGCAAAAAGTTGAAGACCATCTTCAGATCCGTAACCAGGCCGAAAGCCAATCTGTGAAGACGAATATTTGTGATGATGGTCAAGCCAATCTGTGAAGACGAATATTTGTGATGATGGTCAAGCCACCAGGATATTCGAATGGCAAGTAGCTTTTCGTACAATTTACAGATAGTTGGGGTAAGAGAAATCGGGCGTAGAGCACCAAGGGTTGTAGGTGGTTTTCCGGCCTTTGGTATGGGAACTACTACAGAATGTTTGCAATCTGGTGGCATTTCACTGGAAATCCAGATTTCATTGAAAATTCTCAGAAGTGAGGTCAATGATTCACCTTCTAGATTGCGGAATAGTGTATAAGGCACACCATCATGACCGGGTGTGGTGTTTGGGCGGATGTCTTCAATCGCAGCGATCAGTTTAGCCATGGTGAAAGGGTTCGTGATCTTATCTTCTGGGAGATGGTTGTCGAGACTGAGTGGAACCGGTGCAGGTTGGCAGTCATAATTGGAGAAGAACTGAAGAGCTGCTTGCTTGGCAAATTCTTGCGGAGAAAGACGCGGTGAAAGACGAGATATGTTAATTAGCACCGTCAAAAAAGGCGCAGCAGGGACGTGGGCGAAGGCGACGAACATCAGAAATATTACCGTCTGTGACGTCATCAACGAGCTTCTGTGAGGAGAAGCCCAAGGTTTAATCGTCAATTACGTCATGAGTTTGAATGCTAGTTTGTTAGAGCTTGTTAGAGAGTTTAGTTAGAGCTTGGAAAAAAGATTCACATGAGACTTTATCGGAAATGAACCAAATGGGCATTTCAGAAGGTGATCTCTAGCTTTGCAGCTCAGGTTTATTATCTAAATGGTATAGTTAGTAAACGAGAAGAAATATCATAATTACTAATAAAAGTCACTGCGGTGCGCCAAATGGCTCGCAGCTGTATACAAGTGGCTTCTCTGGCCTACCTCAAATGTTTTATTTTCAACCCTTAGCTAAAGTCAGCTTGGACACATTGTATATGCAGGATTTTGCATCATTCCACACTTCTTCAAATGTCGTGGGAACCCTACTGAAAAAGCACGTTTCTCCCATAGTTTATGATAAGGTGCAAGAGGATATGAGATTATATGCAATTATATGCGAATTGTACGCGATTTCGTATGTGAACTGAGTGGTGTGAGAAAATGTGAGGTTATAGCCTTATACAATGTTTTCACTAGGGAATTGCAAAAAGAAGCACTTTTCACCACAGAAGCTATGTTTTAATGTTTAAGGTTAAAGTAATTATTTAATCGCGTCTTGTATTCCGTGTAAACAGTAACAAAAAGACGAGTCGGGAGCAGTCAGATCCAACTCTGTCATATCCCTACGGCGCACTTGTTTGTCTCTGGGTACCTTCCTCCTCTCCCTGCCTCGCAGCGAAATCGCTTTTCCGTTATCGCGAACCTTACCGAATTCTGGAACAATCTTCTCCCTTGAATTAGAGTGGAGCCCGTCTACCCGTCTCCGGACTATCGTCGCCGCGGCGCGAAGCTGTACATGTCGAATGCTTGAAACCTTAATATCATCCTTCCATCACTGCTTCACCGTGAGTCGCCAGAATGGCTCCTTTTTCGGAGGGGAGGAAACTGTATTGGATCAGATTAACAGCAGCTCATATGGCGCAGCGAAGGTAGAAGCACCTCTGGAGGTCCTCCTCTCTAGGTTAGGAGTCTCATTATCACTACCTGTTTTACTGTCGTTCTGTGCGAATGTCAAGAGATTTACATTAGACGCTGCATGGTTTGTTTGGTTTGTGGAGTTTTAACGTCCCAAAGCGACTCGATGAGAAACGCCGTAGTGGAGGGCTCCGGAAATTTCCACAACCTGGGGTTCTTTAACGTGCACTGACATCGCACAGCACACGGGCGCCTAGCTTTTCGCCTCCATCGAAAAGCGGCCGCCGAGGCCGGGATTCGACCCCGCGTCCTTGGGCACAGTAGTGGAGCGCCGTAATCACTGCACCACCCCGGCGGGTTAGACGCTGTTTGTGGAATTATTATGCATGACTACTTTGTAGCAACTGCTACGTTAACTTGTTAACCCTTCTCGAAGTTCGTCAGCTTTTTTTTTTAAGCCTAGCGCCTTTAGTGGCTCCACCTGGCGTTCGTGGAAGGTGTAAAACTTTGCGGGCACCCTAGATCACGTGATGCCCCTCAAGATGGCGGCCATCATAGGTCAAGGGGGACCATCCTGGGCCCACGCCCCCAAAGGGGTGCGTATTAAGGCGTTAGCCTTAAGGAAACAGGATAAGGAAAATTTCAGAAAAAAAAAATTGATTTTTTTATTTATGTGGAATATGAAACCCCTATTTTATCCTTTACATAGTCCAGTTTTTCATTTACGCCCACACGAAATATTTACTCCAAAATCGACATTTTTCTAAACCTATGGGGCAACTAGCCACGTCCCCCTTTGACACCTGCTTGAGATCTGTGCCTCTCCTAACCTCGGGGGCAGCTTTTCGATGGAGGCGAAAAGCAAGGCGCCCGTGTGCTGTGCGATGTCAGTGCACGTTAAAGAACCCCAGGTGGTCGAAATTTCCGGAGCCCTCCACTACGGCGTCTCTCATAGCCTGAGTCGCTTTGGGACGTTAAACCCCACAAACCAACCAACCAACCAACCTAACCTGAAGAAGTTTTTTCAGAGTCTATTTTATTCATGTTTAGCAGGATTGTTGGCACCCATCAGGCAACACTGCAAAGCTAGCTAGCAAATTTTGTTTAGCCAAACAAATATTCACATGCAGCCGGGTTACTCGCGACTCGCAGTATATTCCTCGTGGTTTGACGTGTTTTCGCGGGCAACCAACATTTTTTTTTTATTTTAAATCCGGATATTTAACAGTCATCCAATGACGATGAAAAGAGGTAGTTTAGAAAACAACGCTTTAACGGAAACTGGAATAAGTCGACCAGAAATGACACAAAATCTCCGCAATACGATGCAGCGGCGGACGCTGCGGTCACTGCACGCCTCTGCATCGAAGCTTTCACGCTCGGCGGAACCATAAAGGCAAATGTTTGCGACCGGGTCAATGGCCTGATTGACATTAAACTTCTCTCGTGTGCCATCGCCGAAAGCTGTTTGTGTAAAGCGTGCGTAAGGATTTGCATTGGGTTGAAGAATCTGCACGACAAAGAGTTGCTTGCGCGGTCACCCAGCAATGCTAAAGTCGTTCTCAGCGCATTGGTTCGAGACATCGAAACGGCAAACATCGAACAGCATTGCTCGAGCTGACATTTGAGGTAGTTCAGAATTTCTGCAAGGTGGTTCACAGTCTACTGGTTATGCGAAGCTGGCTCGCGGCGACTATACTTCATGCAGAGAGCTACATGACAGGTCACTAAGGAGGTTCGTAGGGCAAGGCAGGTAGCACAGAAAGAAGTATTGATAATGGAGGTGACTAACAGGCTGGTGGCTATTAAAAAATTCGTCAGAATGTACTTCTACATAGAGTGCTATCATGTAAGAAAGCTATTTCTTCAAATCCAAAGCCCATTAACTCAAACCACAACCTTTTGCTGCATTTGACCCTTTTTTCAGAAACTGGTGGAGCTAAGAGGATACACATTTAGTGATATTAAGTAAACACAACAGAAAGTCTACTGAAATAGAATTATTATTTTTAATTGAGAGGATTTTTATTTAAAGACAATGTAATGCAGATTTTGGTTTTAAAATTTGGTTATCCTAGTAAAAAAAAAAAACGAAAATCCAACGCTAAGAAAACAATGATCCCGGTTCATTACCACTAGCTCTGATTGATGATTACAATGATGCCAACCAAGATAAATTCTCTACGCTGTCCCCTTAATACGCTTTCGTTATGCGGCAGGCGGTAGCTGGAAGCTGACATGGCCGAGCACTAACTGGACGTAGGGCTTCCTGTCATTACGTTTGGCAGGAGCTGCGAACTCGGGCCTCTCCTTTCTTATGGGAGGGAGATATCACAATTCAGCCTGCCAAGAGCCTTGCATTCACGTTATTCCTAGGCCACGCAGACACGTTCATACGGCTCGGTTAAAGAGGGGCTTCATATGTTGGCTGGTATATCTTACGCTATCGCGTCATACCGATCAAGGTGTCCGTGCGGCGCATTTCATTTGGCGCTTGCTCGAACGCCGCCCAGCACTGCCTACAGAAGCCGATGCAGTAAAACCAGGAATAAGCAATGTTTCATACAAAGGCGTTCGCCTTATCACACTTTAGTGGTCCAACGTGCCCCACAAAGTTTTTAAAATAAAAAATAAGATGGTTAATACTGAATTTTCATACCATCATTGCTATAATTCTTTACATTCTCGCTTTGTGCCTAACTTGTGCCGGTAATTGAGTTTGTGTAGGGCACTACGCCTTGGCCAATTCCACACGGTGGGTATTGTCACTCTTCAGGAGGTCAACAACAGCCTGGGTGACACCTGAAAGCTTGTCCGAGTAGCGGTCTATGTCCTACGTTTCGAATATTAACCTTACAGCTTCTATACCGACAGGTTTGTCAGCGGTGCGTGAAAGCAGAAACGACTTTGACAAGCAGCGGACTCTTTTACCTGTAGGTTCACGAAAGCGAAGCGAGACATTGGTACACTTACTGCGTCCACCCGTGGACAGATGGCCACTCTGAGACAATGGCCAGGGCAGCTCTGTGCAGACTTGCGAGACCTTTGGAGGGAGAATGCGGAAAGAACGCGGTTAGGAAAGTTTGGAAAGAGAGAAATTTATTTAGATAATCTAGGTATCTCTCACTCCAGCTGCATTCCAACTTGTACTTTTCGTTCACCATATTGCGCAGGGCGGGCAGCTTTTGGGTGCAGAAAGAACCAGTGCCTCTAAAGCACATGTACTCTTGGTAATGCCCATGTTTGTGATCCTATCGTCTGTACTTACCCACCCTGGCAGCCCAAATAATGGATACGATATTGGTACGGTGGTGAAAGTGTCAGGCTCTACATAGCTCCAGTGCATTGTCAACACAGAACCAATATTGGCTCGCGGTTTTTGGTGCCTGGCCAGACATCTCTGTGCCATCTACAGGTATTCGTGGTTAAAGTCTTCTCCGAAGTTGTGTAAAGGTCGCAATGTGTACTAATGAAGATTCATGAAAGTGCGCATGGTCACTTCCGCTCGGGCGTCGTTACTTCCCTCTAGACGATTAGAAGCATTCGGCTGCTCGGCTGGCGACATCCCTTCCCTCCAGGAAATGAAATTATGATCAATGACACACGTTTCCCCTGAATATTTCTAATGTTGGAAAATGGCAACGGTAGAATTTCACAGCAGAGATACTCGATTTACCGATACTAAAGGTTCCTTTGCATTGAAGCAGATCCGGTGCTTACACATGAGGGTAAGACAGTGACCAACCTGTGGCTTGTCCGGCTAGGCGCTCCTTTCGTACCGCATACAAAAGAGCGAGGCCCGTGACGTGAAGGCTGTAGGCACCGTCCTGCCATCCTCGGCGTCACTGCGAGAATGAGGAAAAACTTGATTTCTTATTTCGAAAAAAAAACAAAACAATTCTGGCCCACATGCAGCCGGTAACCTCCTCAAACAAAGTAAAACAATATAACAGGCAGGCAATCACAAAATGTACTACGTCAGTGACAACGCGAGCAGCATTAATAGGCACACATTTAAAGTTTGCTTTTATCTTTTCCCGCTCCCTGTTTTGTTATGATATCGACGTCACTTTTCATTTTGCTCCTCTCCGCAGCTGTGGATGCTCTGAGCTAAGGGGGTTGATGGCCACTTGGCTGACGAAATCCTTTCTAGACGACTGTGTGGTTTCTAGAGGACTGTGTGTGAAGGTACAGTGCAAAATGTAAAAAAACGGTGTGCAGTAGCATTTTGTGCGTCTGAATAGTTCGTAAATGATCCAGAGCCCTAGGATGTGCATCTGCAGGCGCTGCATCTCTGCCCTTATGCACCTTCAGGTGCATTGATTTATACTGAAAGATGAGTGGGAATTTTGGATTGAAAGCATTCAACAATTTGGTTTCGTTCAATCTGCGGCGGTCCTGTATGTATGCCTTTGAGTAGCCTTGTTGCTAGAAAGCGCGAGAACCTACGCTCTAGCTCGTGAATGAGCGAAGTGCATTCTCGGTAACAAAATTTCACGGCTCGCGTGTAGGTGCAATGAAAAAGACGTTGGTGGCGTCGCGAAAGTTCATAAGGTATCGAAAGATCTGGCAACTTCGCACGGCAATGCTCGAAGATCTTTTTTTGAGATCACGGAACCTGTTAACATTTCCTGGGTACACTCCAACTTCATGATGCATCGTCTAAAATTCAATAAATAGTCACCACATCTACAACCTTACCACCTACAACAGGACAACAAGCCCTCCCATATTTCTCCAACTTTGACCCGCCTTTGTCTGCCTTTCATTGGAGTACAGGCTGTCACTCTTAGCGATAAATATTATCATGCCTTCACGTAACATGCCTTGCTCATGTCCATTTCTTTCAGACTTCGACAAGTATATCAACAGCTCGTATTTGCCGACACTTCTGCTCGCTTCTTGTCTCCAATACACCAGTTTAATAATAATGCGAAACACATATTCACGTACCTTCTTGGGTGAGCCTGACGGGAGAAGGTCGCAGTTTCTGCACAAGACATGGTGTGGTCAGCACATGTAAGTTATAATGCAATGGTAAAGATTTTATTGAGTGAGTGGGTTAATTGCTAAACAACATGGACACCTATGGAGAGCATAATAAAGGACTATCACGTCATTACGCATCAGAACACAACCAAGCACCTATGACAGCTACTAGCGCATCTTTAAGCTTGGCCGCATCTCGTTGTCTGATGTCAACACTGTGCTGTTCCTTAGCACTCGGTAATGCCGCCACTAATCAACACTGCTGGGGAGGTGGGTGAAGACCATGTGAAGGTCCATGAAGGTGACCGCGAGACACTGGAGAGATTGCTAGGAGGGTAGATAGGTATATAGGCCAGTTGGTAAGACATCTGCAAATCAAAAACCGCAGGAGACGCAGGACAGGGGAAGCAACGCCATAGTGTGGTACTTGTAAGTGAAGTACCACTCTGTCATGCCTCCATCTGTCCTGTGTCTGCTGTGGTTTTTAATTTTTCTACGCGATGGTTAGTTCAACCCTCGTATATATAGATACTCTAGCTGCGCGATTCATTCAGCTAATAATAGGTTCGGAAAAGAATAGAAGTCTATAACTTTCTACTCTGCAGGGTTAACAGACACTGCTCCTTTGGCAGCGCATCGCGGGTCTTATCCAGCAGGACACGCTCTATAATACGAGCTTTTGGTGGAGTCTAGATACCGTTGATAGCAGTCTGAAATGCTGTGGTGCGGAATTCCAGGGAACTGCAAGTAATTTACTAACAATGAAAAAGAATGGCCTCAGAAAAGTCGTCGAAGAAAACAAATAGCCGGCTTAGTTGATGGGAAGAAAGTGGACAGATATTGCTGCAGTTAGCATAAGCTAACACGATATGTTAAAAAAAAAAGAACGTGTCAGTTTCTGTGTGATCGCAATCGATTACTTGCTTCCTGTAACTGCACGAAATATCTCTTTTTAATACCTGCAAGCCGTAAACATCTAGCGTTGGGTGCACCTTCAAAGGCCCTACGGACAGTGTAATGACAAGGATCAGTTCGCTGCTACTCCAGCACCAATGCAAAGAAATGATCCCAGTGACTTGAGCATAAACTCTGATAGTCCGTAGTTGTTAAACTGGGGAATCTAAAGAGCGCTATTC
The DNA here is from genome assembly GCA_023969395.1 of Amblyomma maculatum. NCBI lineage: Eukaryota > Metazoa > Arthropoda > Arachnida > Ixodida > Ixodidae > Amblyomma > Amblyomma maculatum. The sequence goes on along the minus strand of JAJIZL010019382.1, from coordinate 1,282,615 downwards.
CTGCAAAGCGCTCTTAATCGGTTCGCAAATGTGAAAAACTATAAGAAGTGTTATGAACATATTGGCGAGTGCAGTCCAAACTTCCGACGTGCAGGATAATCAAGCTATAAATCTCGGTATGCTGTACACAACTGATTAGCGGGCGGGCGAATCTAAAGATAGAGAGCGTTCTGAAGAGGGATATGTGGGCATGTTTACTCTCTCTGTACAGTGTAACGACGTGCCAACATCTGCGTTAGCAAAGAGATTCCTCTTCAATAGATGATCCTTTCCGGAATTTATGCTTACGCTTGAAAAATCTAGTTTTCTTCACTCGACAAAGGATTTAAAAATAAGGCCAATCTTCTCTGCTATGTCGTGTGTTGTTTCCACTAGAGCCTTAAATCTCGCTTCATATTTCAACAGCTTTACTTACTGGTGTATTATATCGAAGAGGAGCGGAAAGCCACATATGCTTTCATTGTAGGCATTCGTTTAAAAAGTCCACGAAGCTTCTGTGAAGAGCCTAAGGCGGTCTCGTATCTGGAGCAAGCAGCAGCTTCAAATAAGCAAGAAAGAACACATAGATTTCACATAACTAACGTTACAGATCAATGTATTTTTCAACACAGCGGCCAACCCCAACTCTTGGATCGGTGAAAAATCGGCAGGGCTGTGCCTCGGTACCACATTCAAAAGAAGGCGCGGGCTGGGTTGGTAGCAGAGGGCGCCTTTCCGCCCGGCTTCTACCAATGCGAGAATACGAGCAAGTTTGGACTCGACAATTAGAAGAAAGGCTATATTTGGGGCACGCGAGCGCTAAAAGAGCCGCACACACAACTGGAGAACCATCGCAGACGAGCAGTGAGATTTTAGTGGCCTAAACGACCGAGCAGTACTTTTCTAAGGCATGTCACATAGCTATGTCATCAGCAAGGTAAAGAAACGGCAGGTATTACCGCCCCTCTGTGAATAGTTTAATCTGGCAAGGCGATTTTCTTCGATAACGCTGTTCCTCCCACCAGTAAATGACCATCATTGTTTCGACGAGAGGGTGCTAACACACACGCGCTGAGTTCAATCGCCATCTTGTGACGTGACTGGCGTTGCCAGCTACAGTAGTGTTCCGCATCGCTTTTACTTTTATTAACCTTTATTGGCTCATACGGAGTGTGTCCCGGACGGAGTGTGCCCCCTCTTTTGCGGCGGCTGTCGCGTGGCGTTCATTGGCGCGCGTTCAAGTGTGGGATCGCAGATGGCAGGAAGGCTAGACAAGATGAGGTTTCTGCCTTTCAATACTTTAGTTGTTAAAGTCCCTCGTAATTTTCTTTTTGAGTGCACTAATATCAGTCGCAGCAGAGATATTTCGTTCTTACTGCATTCACGTTTCGTGGGCAGATGCCCTTTGCTCAAAGCATGGGTGGGCTCGTTAGTGATGGGTGCGGAGCCAAGGCATGACACTAGGTTAGAATAAGCCAAGGTTGATAACAGACTAAACGAAACTAACAAATAAAATTAACGCTACTACAAAATGCATTACTGGCAGATAGTGAATATAAAGCACCCAAATGATTTATTCTGCAACTGCAGTGGATAAATTCAAGTGTGTAACGTCGTAAAGGAACAGGGCTAGAAATGGAAGCAAGTCATGGACGTTAGGGGTAATAGTTATGACGATGGAATATGAATCTGCTTCTGCGGGATGTCAGTTCCCGCATGCTGCAGAGTGGGAGAAAGTTAGGTAGGCGAATGACCCTACTGAAAAAATTGTATGAGGCAATAACCTCACATTTTCTCACACAATCTCACTCAATTTGCATAAGAAATCACATACAAGTCACCTATAATTGCATAAGATGTCATAGCTTCTTGAACATTATCATAAATTATGGGAAATATGTTATGATAATGATGACAACCGTATGAGAGCCTATGCGATTTGATGCGATTTTGTGAGGTTATTGCCCCGTAGAATTTTTGGTTTTTCAGTAGGGGAGTTTAGGAAATTTGCAAGAGTGCCCGCAGGAAGCCCGGAAGCGAGTTAAGGGAAGATAATGCGAGAGAATTTGCCCCCCACTGACAGTTGGCGAGTTCGCGCAGAAATAATTGTTCACTGTTGCGCACTAATTGTGATTTAAACCGATGAACAATGCCACTCTAGGGGTGCTTACTTTGGCGACGCCTGCAGATGGGGCAAACAAGGCTTCTTTGTAAGTTCAGGAGAAAGAAGGCAACCACGGAAGCCCGGAGTCGTACTGCCAGATCAAAATGAACCGTGCTGAAGAAGAATCAGAATCAGAACAGTGTGCACATCAATAATCGCATGCCATGCTTAGTACTAAGGCGAAAACCTTTAATGGCTCATACTCGCGGCCATGACCCTATTCGTCCGGCCACGAGAAGTGTCACACTTCTTTGCGAGATTCCGCGGGATACCGCGAGATTGTGACGTCATCGTCCATGACCGGATGTGAAGTAATCACGACGTCACACCCGGTCACGTATAATAACCGCAGCAGACGTCATGATATATCCGGTCATGACCTCACGTCTGGTCATGATTGATGGCTTCATCAGGCGATTCATGCATATATGAAGCTGACTCAGCCGAGTTTTTGATTCAGGCGTCCGTGCTGCCCCTTTAATTTTGCGCTTCATCAAACGTCGCACCACACAGCACACACAAGCAGGCGCAGTACACCAGGAATCAGCGCGTTCAAGTTGGTTTACCGTAAAAAATTTAGCGGGTCTCTTAGATGTCTCTTAAGAGGAGAATGGCGAAAGCTACCATCCTCTTCTATTATTTGACTCTCACCGTACGCCTCTTATCGGCGTTCGTTGCAGTGCTACATATAATTTTAACTGGTGTACAAAAGGGATCACATTTCTGTCATCGCGCCTGAAAGCCGTGCGCTCTAACATTGTCGGGCTACACCAGTCTGCGTGATTCCGTTCTCTCAACAGTAGGGTCCTCTGAGCAGTGTCATCTGGTGACAGATAGCGGAAATATTGTAAAAGTGAATAAGAGCGCATTTAAAGCCTACCATACTCGTTGCTTCAGTGGCGCAATGGATTGACACTACTCACCTGAGCCCTGAGCGAAGAAAACATGTTAGAGACCTGTATTTTGGAACCCTTTTAATTTTTTTTTTAAATCGCAGTGTTAAAATAAGCTACCGAGATCTTTCCTGGGGAGTGTTCCGTTTTATGTTGCATTATATGATGTTTGTAATTCTTAATAGCCGCAAAGCCGGCCGTGAACAGAGCCACGAAGTGACGGCATAATAGCGATGACACCACTCAATTATTACCTTCACCGTAATCATTTCCTGCCTTCAGTGAGTGTGTTACCTTTAGATTGCGTTCAGAGACACCACTCGGTAACAATCGCCGTTTAACCCACTCAGAGGAAACCAGTGAGGAGAAAGAAGTTGTGGGACCCTACCGCTGAGGAAACGGAATTACGCCACCAGGCTTGCTGGTTGCCTGGTCGATCTGTGGAACTACTTGGCCTCGCAACTGAAAGACCTCATAACTTGGCTGTGATCACGCAACCTTGGAGGCATCTTACTATCCCCGGAACCGAGAAAGTACTTGTACCATGAATACCTATTCAACCAGCCTCATCAAGCTAGAATTGACAAAGAATATGTCCGAATGGTGCGAGCTCTTATGCAGAGCCGCGTTTGGCAATGTTCATTCAGGGGAGTCTCTGAGCAGTTCGTGGTCGCGCAGGGCGTCAGACCGCGGTGGCCGCTTTCTCCGCTACTACACAATAACAATAGAGGCGCTGCTGGAACGCCTGGCCACAGACCCCTCAATCACAGGAAACAAGCTCCCAGTCAGCCCACCAAGTGTGCCCATGTTCGGCTACGCTGACGATGCACCAATCATCATCCCAGACGCGTACTCAGCGGAGCGGTTGCTGCAGATGGCCAGTAGCTAGTGCAATACGCGCGGGTGCGGCTAAACACGCACAAAAGCTCTATCATGCACCTGAACAGCAGCACCTCCACAGTCGCAGATATCCTAATAGTAAGAGAAATCCTCGCGCTAGGAGGGCCATTAAATCATCTTTCACCCCGTCGCGATGTTGTGCTGTCTTCTTGCTTGCCGCCACGTAACAATATGTTACATTGTGCATGCTTGGGCACCGGGAGTGTAGCTGGAAAGCGTTTTAAAGTAGTCTCCTTCGTGAGGGATCCGAACTGTGAAAAGGACTCGTGGCCATATCGCGAATCGCTGCTTGCAGACTGAAGCGGAGCAGAGATAATCACTGACGTAGGGCCACGTCACACTGAAATCGCGACAGCGCTTCGCGATTTGGTCCGCCGTGTGAATCAAATTTAAGAGGAGAATGGCAAAAGCCTACTTTCCTCTCATATCATTTGCTTTCTCATTGCTTGCCTGTTATCAGCGTTCATTGCAGCGCTACATACAATTATAATTGGTACACAGGAAAGGAAAGGCGTAAACTGTCACACTTTCTCGGCATGTGTGAGTTTAGACGGTGCACCATCACTCCTGTCGTATGGCGTTCCTTGGCGCGCGTTCAAGTGTGGGATTGCAGAGAATACACAAGGAAAACACCACTCGCGGAATCTCCCTCAAGAGGTTGCGCTTCATGAGCCTAGAAACGCCTTCGCCTTAAAAGGCTTCAGAGTGCGCAGATTGCAAAACCAACGTTTGCTGATGCTAAATACTGGTGTGTAAAAATATTGAAACAAAAAGTCAATAATAAAAAGCAAAAAAAAAAAACAAACAGCGTCCGTGTGTTTGAGCAACGCGATTGCCGCATAACCTTAGCGTTGGAGTAACAGGCGTTGCATGGAATGCAATCAGAGCGTCCACAGAATGTGAACTGGAACACATCAAAAAGCGGCGCCCTAGTTTAATGGTGACGTAACTTCCGGCAGGCTATAAATAAGCGTAAAAATAAAGAAAACCGTACGTGCGTGGGAAACGCCATCGCGTCACACACTGTACGGCTGAGTTGAAGCACGCCCTAATTTTTATTTTGAGTATTTAGAAGTGACAGAAATTAGAGAGATACGCTCTGCTGTTGAGGGTATGACACGACTGTTTCACAATTAAGGGTAATTCATTTTACTGAGGTTTTCATTGTTCTCTTATACCTCTGCCACGCGAGCAAGCAACAAGCTTTCATCTAAGCGGTCATTTACCGAGTGGAAAGAGCCGTATTTAAAAGGAGATGCTTAGCAGATACATGGTGCATGCGAAATCGTTTTAGCGTTTCCTTCCGAGGACGCTACCGGAAGCGTGGCGCTAGATATTGAAACACATTTACTCAGAATAAACCGGCGTATCGGAACATATAAATCAATTACATGCTATTACAGGTTGTTCATAGTAAATTTAGCTACAGTATGGATGTTCTTTTTATATATTTACATCCTTGTATCATTTACACACCCTAAATGTTTCTTAATTAGCGCCATAAATCGCTGGTTTTGCGCTCTGAGCATTTTTACACCCTTAAGACCATTTTTTCAAGTTCGTTTTTCCAATTATTTTAATTATGTTGTACGAGTAAACCTTCAAAATTTTTTAAAATAGTATCATCAAGTATTGCCTTTTCATTTCGACTATTTGACGCCTTTGAACGCATCTTTTACCTATTTGTAACTTATTTAATGATTTCTAATATTTGATCCATTGCAAAATAAATTTTCTTAATTACCATTATCAAATGTACCACTTTCTTTTTGAGCATTTTGACGCTTTCCAGGACCATTCATTTTTAATTAACCAATTGATCAAAAACACTTTAGTTAGCCTGATAAAGCATTGGCTTTTCATTCTGTAAACTTTTGCCACCTTGAACTATATTTTTATCTTTTGTGTTTTTTTCAATTCTCTTCATTACAATGATTTCATTAACTCCTTTTCCCCTATCACACACCACTGATCATCAATCACTAGATCCAAGAATTACCACCATGCACTGTTTTCTTGTAGTCCCGATTATTTCTGACAAGCGTTGCCGACAACTACAACGTCGGTGGCTTTCCAAACGAACCAGCTGTTTAAGCTTCGTTTCAAATAGGCCGGCCAACAACACCAACTTGCCGGCTTCATTACGTTTACACTCCGTTCAAACGACACGGCCTGAAACGCCTGACACACAGTGTTCAATATCGTGATGTGTTCGCGGCGGGCATGATGGAGACGCTCACTGCGTTTCAAGTGGACAGCCTGCAGCCGAAAAAAGCTTGGGAACGAGCTCACGGGCTCTAATATCATAAAACGCACTGAATTCTGATAATGTTCCAAACGTGCTCCAAACGCCGCCGAGTCAAAGAGCACTGTACAAGAGAACAGGTAGTATTCCTAATCGATTCCGCTCAAAATACAAGTTCATGGAAACACATTTCAAACGCATTTTCTAGCAGGCATTTTCAGTGAATACAGTATCGGGTGACGTGGGTTCGAGCCCGGCTGCTGCATCCGCGTTTCAAATGGGGGGGGGGGGGGGGGGGGGGCTAGAATTTCTCGTGCCCGCCTACTGCGCTATGTCAGTGCTAGGTAGAGAAATCTATGTCTCCTTAGTCAGAGACCACTCCACTATGGCGATCCTTGTTGTCCAAGTCCCTCTGGGAAGTCAAACGCTATAAATATTTATTTGAATTTCGGAAACGTGTGCAGCTTATAGCAGGCAGAGGGAGAATGGTACTCACCATGAAACGCTGACAGAGACTCTCGAGCATTTGAGATCTAAGTCGTCTATCTGCCGAATCAGTGCCGATGGCATGGACGCCGGCGCTGCTTCTCAGTGTAGAAGCCTTTGTGTAGCCAAAGCCGAATGGAAGAGGCGTTGGTGCAGCAAGCTTCTGACGTGGCGTCCGGCTGTGGTGAGTGAGTTAAGGCTGCGCCATGGTTGCTACGCTGCGTCAGTACAAAAGACGCATCGCAGGATGGGTTTGGCGATTTTTAAGTCAATGCGGGAAAACAGCCAAATAAGCAGGTAGCTCCAGCGTCCACCCTCGTCCAGTGGACAGTGCATGGAATTTCGTCGAACGCTTCTGAAGAGATTCCAGACAGCTGCTACGTGCGATCATCACTAAAGTGCTCCCCGTGTCTCTGAGCTGATTTCTGCTGCTCGCTTCCTTTTTATAACCAATGTGGTCATTCTCGCCGATAATGATGATGGTTGTCACCTTCTAGCGCCGTTTTGCGGACGCACGCTAATGCAGCCCTCCATGTTTACCTTCTTGTGTGTGCTACTTCCTGTTCCTAAACTGATTTCTTCTGGTGGCGTTCTTTTTCTTATTTTGATTCCAGTTCATTATTGACAAAAACTGCGCGGTCCATTTCGCCATCCTATCGGTGAAGTCGCTTAATGCCGCTAGAATCTGGTCCATTGAACCCTTAATGTCTCCTAGAGCGTTTAACCTTACATTCGCTTCCTGCATCTGCGTTTCCAGCCTATTAATTTTGCTTCCAAATTTACTCGTTAGCTTCCTCTCCAACTTCACAAGGGGGTCGGTCTCGCCTCCTTTCGTTTTATCGAAGGAGGTCTAACCACCTCCGTATACCTTTTCTCCTCTGCATTTTCTGTCACCGGGTTTGCCTCCGGTGGGTTTTGCGCTACCGCTTGCTTGGGAGGCACTACCAGCCTCGGCCTGTTTACTAATTCTGCTATCATTTTCCTCAACTCCGCAGTTTCCTTTCCTTGCCTTTTATTTCTGCCTCTTGTTTTCCTATCTTCGCTTTCGGCCCTGCATTTTTATTCCTCACCGCTACTGTTTCTGGACTAGCCTGGGAGGCCTTGCTCGCGAGCTTACCGATCCTGGATATGAGCCTTCCCTTGGGGCCGTTCTTGAGGTGCGCTGCTCTGTCTTTCCCATCTGCTCGTCTATTTGCATATTTCGTCGCCACGTACTGCTTCCTATATATCTTCCTACACTTGCTGTCGCACAGCATGTGGGCTCCCCCCGCACAGTTGGCATACGGGGGTGCACGTGTGTCCCTCCTCCGGATTCTCCTTGCCGCAGCCACATCACTTATCTTCGTCGGGTCCGGGCACACGTCGGCTCTGTGTCCCAGTCGGCCGCACGTCACGCACACTTTCAGCTTCTTCTTGTATAACCAGCATTTCTGAACTATTCCAGACACTTCACCCGCCCTGGCACCTCACTTCCGTCGAAGAGAATCAGCAGTGAGCCGCGGTCCCCGATTCTCCGTGCTCCCAGTATTGGCGGGTTCGCGTCGCAGTCCAATGTTTCCCTTATTAGCTCAATGCTTATGGTCATAAGAATTCCATGTATGGCTCCCTTTCCCGCGCCGTCCGGCATCGGTGCATGGTTGTATCGGTGGAAATAGAAAGTTTTGATGATGATGATGATGATGTTGATGATCCGTGTGCTGCGTCATGCGATGAGGCGTCCGTGTGCTGTGCGATGTCAGATCACGTTAAAGGTGGTCGAAATTACTCCCTTAGCCTTCCACTACGGCTCCTCTTTCGACTTCCACTCCCACCTTCCTCCTTTTCCTTAAGGAGCGGTTGAGGTGCCAACAGAGAACAAGTGAGACAGTTACCGCGCCTTTCTCTTCCTATAAATCAATCAATCAGTCCACATAGAAGTGTGACAAATACTGCGCCTTCCTTTCTTTCTAATTTTCGATCTCGCTGTAAACATAGTAACCTTGGTGGTTTTCTACAGTGGTCGCAAGGCTCTGTTCGTAGTTGTTAGACCTTGAAAGAAATCAATAACTAAAGAGCACTGCAGAATCTACATTGGAGCAATGCGAAAGCACGGATGCTGCTGTTGTCTGCTTCTAGTTGCTTAATTCACTTTTTGTTTGAGTGAGTGAGTGAGTGAGTGAGTGAGTGAGTGAGTGAGTGAGTGAGTGAGTGAGTGAGTGAGTGAGTGAGTGAGTGAGTGAGTGAGAAGACTTTATTTACATCGACATGGATCTCGGGGCAGGGGCTCAGTCAGGGGGGGGTCCCCTTGCCGGCTCTCCTGCGCCGTGGCCGCAGAGAAGGTCTTGGAGTGAGCCTCCTCCGCTAGGCGTAGGACGATCTTTTGTTCATCCGCATTTGGGCTGCGGATATCATCGGAATCAGTTTCTTTAGCTCCCGGAGAATCGGGGCCACGGTGTAATCGGGGCATTGCCAGATTAGATCATTTTGACTCAGAGGTACGTTGCAAAGATTTTAAGCCTCTGGGCCCCCTGTCAACTCATTATGCAGAGTAACATGAGGAAAGAAAGGATTGGCCTAAATTTTTCGCCAGGTCCTGCATTCTGAGGGTATTAGGGACCTATCTGATGGTGGATAGATCCTTCTGTTTAGTCTGGGAGTCTAGGAGTCTAGGAGAGCTCCTTGCAGGCGATGACGGGGTCTTTGTCCCCGGGTAGCGGGGTCTCTATGGCCGCTCGGGTGTATATATCTCGAGCGAGGCGATCGGCAGCCTCTTTGCCTGGTAGACCCTCATGAGCTGGAACCCAGATGACTGAAACCTCCCGGTTTAGCGGGTGCTTTCTCAGTTGACTGGCCGCCTGCTTGAAAATTAGGCCTTTGCCGAAGTTCCTAATAGCCGCGTTATTATCTGAGAGGATAGTTCTGGCTTTAGTGCCTGTACATGCTAGCGCTATCGCAGCCTCTTCAGCTATTAAAGCGTTACGCGTATTAATGGATCCAATTCAGCAGCTGAAGTGGTTCTGTGTAACAACTGAGCGCCGCCGGCGGCGCCCGTTTCGATGAAGGATAAACAGAGAGGAACCCGACCTCGGCGGCTGCGTTTCGATGGAGGCGAAACGAAGTGGCGTCCGTGTGCTGTGCGATGTCCGCGCACGTTAAAGATCCCCAGGTGGTCGAACTTACTCCGTAGCCCTCCACTACGGCTCCCCTTTCACTCTTTCCACTTTCACTCCCACCTTCCTCCCTTCCCTTACGGCGCGGTTCAGGTGTCCACAGAGCAAGTGTGACAGATACTGCGCCTTTCCCTTCCTGTGAACCAACCAACCAACATAAACAGAGAGGCGTCCGTGTGCTGTGCGATGTCGCTGCACGTTAAATATCCCCAGGCGGTAGAAATTATTCGTAGCCCTTCACTAAGGCTCCTCCTCCTCTCTTTCTACTTTCATTTCGAGCTTCCTCCCTTCCCTTACGGTGCGAATCAGGAATTATTTTTTGACTTTCAAAGTTTTTAATGGTCAAATTTGCTTCCATGCTGATGGCTTGAAAATCTGGCGCACTGAAGTTCGCTTGAAAATTTGTCTGCAATACCATTCAGGCACAAAAAACAAACCAAAAACACAAATTAGTTTTGGTTTAAATCTGATTAACCCTAGTTGAATTGCTATAGCAAGGCCAGGAGCTGCTTTTGCCTGCTACAGTATTCCCCTATCACGCCCTATCAGTGCAAGGTGCTACACTATTGGGGACACTTAAGCTCATCCTTTAAGGGTATGGCGCGAGAGCGCAAGCTGCCAGCCCACATATAAATGAGAATAGTTCAATGCTGCTGAACCGAATGTGAAGCGAAAGCATTAGCTGCCGGTGGCCAAGCGTTCTTCTTCTTCTTCCTCGTCTTCTTCTTCTTTGTCTTCGTCTTCTTCGTTTTCATCTTCTTCTTCGTCTTCGTTTTCTTCGTCTTCATCGTCTTCGTCTTCTTCTTCATCGTTTACTTTTTCGTCTTCTTCCACTTCTTCCTCTTCCTCCTTTTCTTCTTCAACTTCCTCCTCTTCTTCCTCTCCCTCCTCTTTTTCCTCTCCTTCTTCGCGGCTGATATATGAAGGGAAGTACCGATACTTCTTAAATATCTATTGCAAGAACGTGTAGTTCCTAGCGCCTAATTTACCTATCTTGCACGACGCGTTTTGATTTACGAGTCATACAACCCGTTTTCATCACTGGTTTGCATTGTCTGTCCGCATATGTCCGACAGTGTGCACTCCTGTAGGCACAGCATCAGACCGGGTAGTCTTTGTGTACTTTTACATTGTTCCCTTAAAGATACACGACAAAGTAGTGGTCATAAATAGGTCAAGCAGCACGTATGTAACCAACCAGATCGAGGAATCACGCAAAAGCACTCCGCGAGAATGGGAGGCAGGAGAGAATATCAACTGCTGCTGGCTGCAGTAGCCCAGGTTGGTCACAGTAGGGCATATACACCCAACAGGCCATGGCACGACTTCTGGCTACACGCATCTGGGTTGATGAAAGGAGTTTATCATGTGCAGGCTAAGCAAGCTTTGTACGTGAAGCTCCCGAGATGATAGGTAACTATCTGATGGTTATGACAGTGCATACGAAATATGACAGCGTATAAATAAACACCTCGGTGCGTGTTTCAGCTGTTCTGATTAAGTTTGCGCAAACTGCGACGCAAACTTAAGAGCCACAGTTGTAGAGGCCGGTGCGCCAGTTTTTGCGGACGGTTCCGGTATATTCTACTACGTTTCTTCAGTTTTGCAGCAGTGATTAAGGAGAGAAATCTTGTTAGAGCTCCTATTTCTGCAGCCAAATACACCTAGGCTTGCATAATTTTGAGAAGAAAGGCATTCCTCGTTTCAACGTACAATGCGAAGAAAGTTGAAATACATTACGATAGAGTTTTTTTTAAGGAATAACAGCGCGGAGACGAAGGACAAGGAAGAAGACAACACTTGCGCTGACTATCAACTGCAGTTTATTAGAAAGAAACACGCAAAATATACTCTTTTCACAACCAATAACGCATGTGAAACACCAATCGCCAAACAGATACCTCAGTCTTTTGAATCAAGATAGATTAGTTCACAGTCATGAACAGATACAGAAGGGATGCTTACACAGGAGTCATGATTTTTATGAATATGAAAGGCTTCACTGATTTCCTTTGTTAGTTTATCTTTGTAAGCATCCCTTCTGTATCTGTTCATGACTGTGAACTAATCTATCTTGATTCAAAAGACTGAGGTATCTGTTTGGCGATTGGTGTTGCACATGCGTTATTGGTTGTGAAAAGAGTATATTTTGCGTGTTTCTTTCTAATAAACTGCAGTTGATAGTCAGCGCAGGTGTTGTCTTCTTCCTTGTCCTTCGTCTCCGCGCTGTTATTCCTTAAAAATATGTACCAACTAGCTCAACTTTCCGTGTTATTGAACTTTATTTCTTATACAGTTTATGCTGACGATATAAGAAATACCTATTTTTCAATGTTTTTGCAGGGGTCCTCGCATTAGGAAATGCATGCCGCGTAGCACTTTTTCTTCCACCGGAAATATTCTAGGTCGTTTCAGTACAAATGCCATCTACGCTTTCCTGAATACATGTTAGGCTATGCTCGAGGTATTTGGTGCCATATAATACAGATAAACGAAGCAGAAACTTCAAGTGGAAGCTTTATGTATGACGTGTGCGGGGAATGTGGCGGGTCAGAAATCATTTGGGTTGCATGGAAGACTTACAACATACCAGCCTAGTCACTGAGGCATGAGCTCAGTCTTGAAGTATGCAAAGATACAACAGCACTAATAAGCATTTTTCAGGACTTAGAATAGCCATTTACAGATCCCGTGCCTTCCGGACGGTTACGATATATTATACTACTTGTATTTTATTTTACACAAGTTATTATGAAGAGAAATATTGTTAGAGCTCCTAGTTCTGCAGCCAAGTACACTATGGCTTGCATAATTTCGAGAAGAAATGCACAGTGAGATGCAGCAAAGAAAATATACACCCAAAATATACATCGAGTCTCCGCAATGCCTGCACAAATAACGCCTATAAAAAGCGTGCCCGATAAGAGAGGTACTATACACGATCGGAGCAAATTTGGGGGCTACGTTGAACCGGGCAGCGCAAAATTTGTATTAACTGAACGACGAAATGCGTAGGCAATGAACGGATGCTTATTTTCCGACAGCTTGTGTTTGTGTAGTGCCACTGCGAAGCATTCAGGGGGTAATAAACGCTCAACTTCGCTGGTGGCTTTGTCTTTTTGAGAATGGAGACGCAATCAGATTTATCACCACTTAGATCCACATTGTTCCCGACTAGAAGTTGATTTTCGCGTCTCACCTTAAAGTCAAATCGAAATACCGTACAGACAAAATTGAGACCGCTGCATCCTACTTCACAGATAATAGGACAGTCTTCGTCTCTGTTGAACAAAATGAATAAAAGATGTGTATACCCAGTGTCTCTCACTGCTAAACATACCTGACCCCAACAGACTCAGCCAGGGAAACGTGCCTTTCGCTACGTATATCCTGGCACAGCTGAGGTAAGCCACTGTCAGCTTTTGGTGAGCGGCTGATTTGCACCCCCTAATCGTCAAAAAGTTACTCTCTGCAACAAATCATCTAAAGCTAAGTCATCAGAACCGGTGATCTTTGTTTAAAGACAGAGTTTACTACGCGATGTCGAGGCATCGAAAAGAAGGACGCGCCTAGAGCGTCGACGTATTGCTGCTTATATAGCAGTGCCAGCCGCCTCTCTTGTGGTTAAAAAAGGGGTAAAGGGGTTCTCCTGAATATATCCAGTGACGTACTCAAGCAATGAAGCCCTTATAGCATTAGTCGGTGCAAGACCTTATGTGCAAAACAATTTAAATGTTTCAAGTTCTATGTAGTCTTTAAGACCCCCTTTTTATACTTTCGCTCTACTTCTCCCTTCCTAAGTTAGTTGTTCATCACTATCAGCATCAGCCAGATTATACCCACTGCAGGTTTAAAGGCCTCTCCCATTTACTCCAACTAAACTTGTCCTGTCCTAGCTGCATCCACTTGACCCCTGAAAATTTTTAACCGAATCCACCTACCTAACTTTCTAACGCTCCCTGCCGTGCTTTCCTTCACTTGAAATCGAATGCGTTACCCTTACCGACCATTGGTTGCTCTCTCTGTGCACTTTATGCCCTGCCCATTTCTTTTTGATTTCCACTAGAATGTCATTAATTTATTTAAATATGCAAAACCAACTAGCGCTACAAAATTCACTTCTGAATGTCCTTAACTCGAGTTATTTATTTAATTTATTTACCTTCAAGGCCTTTCAGCGTTACAGAGGGGATGGGTACATGGGATTAATATCACAGCCTTTTGCGAGACACGAACAACAAAAAAATACAAAAAAAATATACGTGCCTTTCAAACATGAAGGAAATACATAAAACACATCAAAGAAATGAAAAAGTGGTCGGGCTATACAGAAAGAAGATGTTTCATCGCAGCTTTGAATGCTGTGGGATCATCGATGCAGGCAATGAAAGGGCGCAGGTGGTTCCATTCTCTTGCAGTTCTTGGCAAGAAAGAATCAAAAAGTATATTTGTACGACAGAATGGGGGGGGGGGGGGGGCATGAATTTTATATGCATGATCGACGCGTGCTGATAAGTAGGTAGGTTCAGAAAGGAGTTCACGTTTTAATAGTTGGTTAGTGAAATACATTTTATGAAATAATCACAAACGGGAGAATTTTCTTCGAACGTTTAATTTGGAAGACCTTGTTGTGACTTCATTAATGAAACAGTCACTTTACGGGCACAATTAGAAAGAATGAAACGCACTGCTCGATTTTGAACTGCTTCGATATTGTCAATTAAAGTAGAAAAAGCTGCATCCCATATAGCGGAGGCATATGGGCCTCCTATCTCTTAACGTTAAACCTACCATTTTTTGTTACATAGCTCTCTGCGTTGTCCTCCACTTAAGCAGGACCCTTTTCGTTAGCCTCCACGTTTCATCCCCATAGCGAAGTGCAGGTGAGGTGCAACTGTTAAATACTTTCATGTGGAGAGATACCGGTGAGGTGTTTTTACTGGCCTTGCAATAATAGAGAACGATATAAAATAGATAAAAATGACACTTAGATCATTTTGAGGGCCAAGCTCGATGCGATGATGACAAAAATGAAGGGATTAATTAAGCAAACCAGACGGAAGTCTTCAGACAAGATTTGTGCATAATATATTCCTGGTTAATTATTCATTTCTTGAGCTTGGAATAAACATTGGATAATCCTCCGTGTGGGTACGTGTCATGTCTAGTAAGGCAACAAAAGGAACCGTCGTCCGCTCAGAGGAAAGAAGAAGATGTAATGGAGACAACACGAGAGGTCAAGGAGAAGAATTTGATGAAGAAGAAGAAGAACATACTCCTGCTGGCACGGTTCTGTCACCTCTTGACAGACTGCTATAAACTTTGGTCTTACAGACTTTGCAACGTGCACCACGCCGTCCGCATCGGTGAATGCACTTCTGATGCCATGAGTAAGCTCTTTTTAGTGCTTCTGCGGCAAGGGGGCGCTGTGCTTTGCCCACCTCCGTGTAATCACCTGTTTTCACCTAGTGTATTCCACCCTGTGGGATTCCATTTGTCCTGCTTGTATACCAGGGGAATGTGGTCAGGATGTTTTTATCTCATTTATTTGAATAGCTGGCCCTATGCATGTCGCGCTGCTAGGTCTCGTCTATTCTGCTTTGCCCTCGTACCTGCAAGCCGTACTACTTAGCAGTATTGGTAGACCGACCGACCGGTAGGGGTGGCACAACCGGACTCATGTGCCTAACAGCAACGTATTGTTCATGAACGCTGAAGATTCCGGGAAATCTGATCAGCTTATCTTTATAGTCATCAGTTGCAATCAGTTAGGCAGGTGCTAATGACTGATTACTCCTTTGAAGGAAACTGCTTCTGCTAGTTGCACTTCTTTATACAGGCACATTGTTTTAATGTTGCCAGTTTTCTTTGTATACATCTGCCTAGATCTGCCCAGCCGACGAGCAGAGCCTCCTACGCATACCAGGTTTAGCTTCTGACCGCCTTTTCTTGTTATGCACCATTAAAGCCATTAACAGTCTATAGCACTCTTTTCCTTTGTTTAAAACTCTACTGCTGATCTAAGAGGGAATTAAATAACTGATCCTGTCCCTGATATACTTCGTACTGAGAAATCTTCTGAAGCACACTACACTGACATAGTTCCCTGTTTTAGTTGCTGAATAATTCTGCCCTACGCTGCTATTTCCTTGCCACCCTCGCTATCTGAGTGCCTGCGTTCCTACAGTGCCTTCATGGCTAGGCCAAGGTCTTGCGCTGCAGCGGCAAACTGAACTACCCAGCAGGAAATATGCCTTGAAATGAGTGCAGCAATCCTTTCTAGCTAATTGCCAGTGTCACCTACATCCACCAATTAGATGCATCCCTTTCTCTTATGTATAGTGCGAACACCATGTGAACACTTCCAAAGATACACGGGGCATTCTGTGAAAACAATTGTTACGACCGATTCTTACCTGTTATGCATAAGATAAGATTTCATTTATATCGCATCATTCAGGTGAGCTCGTGAGGACGACCATATCAAATCAAGGGTATGACACCTGACAGTTGTCATTCCCGCGGGGAATTTCATCCTTAAACAACAAGCGACCGGGACGGCAGCAAAGTTAAATCGAAAGACTTACTATGATTTCCTGGTGATGAACATCTCAACGCTCATACGAGCACACCCAACGGTAGCAACTCTATTGGCGAAATTTTGCCCAACCGTCAACCTTTTTTTCTAAATAAAATACATTAAACAAAAACCCATGTTAAGGAATATCTGTTAAACCAATACAGCGTGAAGGCACATACTTTTACACGTCTTACTTGTTTAAACCCGGTGTAATTCCTGCTTTTGTACGCAATAGCTACCTGATATATACTTTCGGTAGCTATGGGACTAGTGCACTGCTGTTTCAGCTGTACATGTGACGTCAACTATCACTGGCCGTGTCGAAATGGCTGAGGTGTAATCGTGGTCTCCGCGATTAGCTCCAAAGCAGCGGCACACCTTATCATGAGCCCTGGGTCTATATCTACTTGCGGGGGCCTTCTTGGAGCTGCCGCATCATATGGAGAATGTTTAACTCTACTTAAACAAGGTTATAACGAGCGAAAATACCATCTACGTTGGGTCAATGGTTAATGAGTTGAGCTATTGAACCCGAGAACACGATTTCGAACCCGACGGTTTGGAATCCACTCCGATGTTTCTCTTTTCTTTTTTTTTTCTCGGTGGTGGTGGATGTGTGAGCGCGTTCGCACTACATATAGTCCTATAACAGCAGCGTTCCTCTTGCGTAACGTATTCTCGGTAACATTTCTTCCTCTCCTAGGTGAAGATGACCTCAGCCATGAAGACAAGCGAGCCCGTAAGCGCTCTTGCATAGGAAACTGCGTGCTACGGGGCAGCAGATATAAAAGGCCATTGTATAACGGGCGAGGTAGATGGAAGTAGAAACAAAACGTTGATAAGAGTTACTTTAGTGCTTACTTAAAAAGTTGCGGAGAGTTGCGACTTGAGGAAAACGTTTCCCTCTCTAAGTAGTCCTTTTGTTCGCAGATATCAGGTCGCGGCGGCCGCAATTCAATGAAAACTGAATGCAAATAGCCCATTTGCTATGCGACATAGAGTGGATTGAGTTGTAAACACCCTAGGTTACGGAGGTTAAAGCAGAGCCATGCATTGTAATATATGTCAAAGCTTTTCTGTAACTTCAGGGCACTATAAAACCCTTATGTAAAGGCATTCAATGCCTCTTTAAGGCAGTAAACGCGGTGGTATTTACAAGTGGGTATCCCAAAGCACGAGGGCAACTATCGTGTGCACACTGACCTGTCGTATTACTTTGCACTGCCGACAAGACTTTAGCGTTTTTATAAGATACTTGTTATGAGCATAAGATTACGAAAATGGAGATACCACTGACTGATGCCTCTGTACTATGCTATTTATCGAGGGGCTGAGCAAGAAATATAAACAACAATATATGCTTCTACCTCCCTTCCATTTACAAGCAGCCTAGGGCAAATGTGTAGAGAGAAAGTGTAAAGGCGTTTGGCAAACTGCGCCTATACCGCTGAGATTCATTACCCATGATTCATGATCATGATTGCAAGTTTATTATGGCGAATTGATAAAACAGAGATGTGACGGTCAACTTCTGACAAAGGCTGGAGTGAATAATAAGGAAAAAAGGAAAGAAAATGATCGCTTATTTGTTTCACTCTTCAATAGACAGATGTCGTCGTAGTCAAAGCAACATAGCGAACAAGCTCACAGCAACACGGAAAGGTGAACTGCCTTCTGAGCAGAGCAAAGTCGTTTTTTCACAATAGATTGTTGTACGTCTAACCCTCGTACAATATTTTTATTCTGTGCCCTTCCAACTCGCCATTTGGCCTGCTGATGCTTCAATAAAAATAATCAGTGTTTGGCATTGAGATTTTGCAACCTGTAAAACTGCCGTGAAGTCATCATCGCAGTCCTAAATATAAACTGTTATTTATGCGTGAGTGTTCTAAATTAATGATATACGTTTTTATATCGTGTTAATAAATTACCTTAATTTATTGCGCCAACGGTTGTTACTTCCTCGTAAAATTCGTGTCAGTATGCGCGATCCCTAAGGATGCCTTGTGGAACTTACAGGTCATAGAATTACGAAGGCGAAGAGTGAACTAGATTCGTTATAGTAAATGTTTCGTAGAGTAACCCAGTGATTGAAAAGAAAGCGACAGAAGCATTTTAAAGTAACGCTGTTACCGGAATTTGGTGGATTCTCCCGGTGTCCGCTCATCATCATCGTCATCACCATCACCATCATCATCATCACCATTATCATCATCAGCCTGACTATATACCCACTGCAGGGCGAAGGCCTCTCCGCTAGAGCGCCTCAAATATTAGCTACGACTCTGTACTCTATTATCACGCAAGCAATGTTGTCAACATTTGCTTCTAAAATGGTCTCCTTCAATTTCTACACAATGTGCTCATATGCGTTGCTAAGTATTAAGGTTTGTGGCTCTAGTGTGTGTTTTCTTTTCTTTTTTTTTTTACATTTTCGCCATGAACCAGCCACGCTTCCAGTCTCTTTAAAGGCTTCTAGTCGGAACGACTTTGTCTAAGCCACTAAAGCAATTTATAGCCATACTTCCATTTTGTGCAGTTCCAAAACGAACATATTCGGAAGCTTTCAGAAATACGTGCGCGCATTACTGGATATCCTAAATCGAAAACTTCTGCTTAGTGCACTTGCCTAAAATAAATCGGTCGTTTTTTTTTTTTTTTTTTTTTTTTTTTCACGCAGGATCTCCTCCTCGGACGCCGGTAAGCATTTATGTGAGGCAGATTGATTCATAGTTTTGTACAGGAAGGAGAACGAAAGAAGTGGACTGCAAAAAAAAAAAAAAAAAAAAGAAAACTAAACAAATACTTTAATTGCGTTGGATCTGGATGACGCACGCTTACATTGATGTTAAGGACCTACATCGATCGAGCAATAATTGCGGCTGCAGAGCTTACACTTCATGCATGCTCTTTCTCAGCTTACTGGGAAGAAAATGGATATGCCATGATATCCCGCGGTTAGCCTAAAAAAGGTAGAGCAGCTTTCCTGAAGCCTTTCTGCTTCAGTTTCCACATTCCAACTGTGTCGAAATATTTCGCGTATGGCATGACTTCGCCCTTGAAAGTAGCGCCTACCTATCGCGGTATTTTGTGGCTCACCGTATGCTCCAAACTTTGCAACTATGTTTTATTGCCTCTAAGAGAGTATATGGTAGGTTAAATATAAAAAACAATGCGTTTTTCGATTTCTTTACCAATAATTCCATCGAATTTAAAGAACACAGTTGTCAAGCAGTGAACGCGGGAGGGAACATAAGCCAACGCCAGTCTTTTTTTGCACAATAAAAACGTCCAGGTGTGTGACATGTACTCAGTTCCTGAGATATTTATTAGTCGGAAGGTCAGTATTTTTCATTATAAGTTATGTAGAGCATTAAACCCAACTTGTTGTTGCTTTTTCTTCCATACCATTTTAACTGAGTGTTATCATTTTTTGAATTATTACTTAAATAGAAGATGTGACCAGGGCGATGCGAACCATCATGATTATAGAGGGCGTCGGAGGAAGAGCAACAAATTCCTTCGCTGAGCCTAGCAGCAAGCTACCGTGTTGTAAAGCCGGCAGGGGTCATTCTATCAAGAAGTTACCTCCACTTCGGGTTTCCATAAAATATGAATTGGCTGTTAACACAAAATGATCTAACTAAAAAATGCAAGGTACCATTTTTACACGTGTGGGCCACAGTGACAAGTACCTGTTTTACATTGCAAGTGCATTGAATAGTGGACTTCGTCCTTTAACGCACTTTTTTCAACATACACAGGTGTTTTTATCGATTATTTGAAAACGCCTATTTGCCTCACATGTGCGATTCTTTTCACTCGCTTTCTGAATCGCTACTGACTCTCTTTATGCAGGAACCAGACCACATTGCGTCCGCGGCTCAGAGCCAGCTGACGGCCACGGGCTCTGCGTCACAACCAGTCAGTGGGGACGTCGACCAGGTAGCTGTGGACATCTACACGATACTGTCCACAGTGCCCGTCCTGTACAGGATGACGCGGGAACAGGCAGCACTACGAAGGTCCGACGTCCTGATCATTCTAAATAACATTGGAGTGAAGGACAGGAAATCCACTGCCATTTTTCCTTTAAACGCAATATATTCCAACCCTGATTCCATTACCGTTGACTTACCAATCCTTTGCAATTCTAATTCTAATTTTATTACATTCCTGTTTCTATTCAATTATCATTCATTTTGGCACAGTCGTTCTTAGTCTAGGCATTGTTTTCTCCAATGTTCATAAGGGGACGCGTCAATCTGCATGGCTTTGATGTGCAGGCTTCATATTGGCAACGTCTACTGACAGCCTTCGCCTTCATGGCTGTCCTTATCTTATCGCATTAAAAGATTAACATCAAAATATCAACACTCCTGCGACAAAAAGCTGCCAAGCACTGATCCAAATATGCGGCTACTGTCCGCACTAGATGACTGAGCGAAATTATGCACCGAATGTGTAAAACAATTGTGCTTTCGCCTAACCTCATCCATCTTGACCAATTGAAAATTTCTTGCCATTGAAGGACAGATGTCCAGGTTCTCGGTAGAAGTGGGGGTGTCAATCGATCATAATATGTCTATATAAATGGATTTTAAGTTCACGCACTATATTCGTCCGTCCGCCCACGTCAGCACATTTTTTTTTTTGCGTCTTATTTACTACGCCTCGAGTGAAGTGCTGATTATGTAAGCCACGACAGCCGGCGATACTGTCACTGACAACTACCCCGTGTAACACTTTTCAATGTCAGTTCACCTTTGATATGGAGTCTCCTGAGTTTCCCAGTAGAGTTATCGAGGTAATTCTAGACAGGAATGCATGCGCATGCTAGGAGGAACGCTGCTTGTCCTAGAAACCAAACCAGCGTTGTTTTCAGGAGAGCGGACAGAAGGCGAAAGCGGTACCTGTGCTGTGCCTGCATCATCGTCGTGTACATGGTGCTCATGAGCCTGCTGCTCTTCATCCCGCCTCCAGGTAAATATAAAAAATCCTTCTGTTTCCCTGGAATAGTCACTGCATCAACAATAAAGTGTTAAAAGCCTCGCTCCAGAAAACCCAACGTCAGCGCTGCTGTCTTCAGAGTTTCGAGCTAAAAACCATCAGTGTGCCTAAGTAAAGTCGTTATCTGTATATGAGAAGTCGAGACAGTGATTTTGGCAAATATCAGTGACGTCACTAGACAGCATAACATGCTCGACTGGGTAGGAGCTAGCTGCCACAAATTTTGTTTCTTATGTTGAGATGAAACATGAAAAGAGATTTCAGCCCAGGAACCTTGGGTTCCGAGTCGGACATGCTAGCCGGCCGTTATTACTGCTTGGCTAAACGAGGCGTTATGTCTATGTGGAGAGGTCACCTAACTTGGTATCTTACGACTGTATGCTAATTGATGTGTGTGAGGTAATAGCGGCACAAATGAAGAGAGTTGAGATTTATAGAACAGCAAAGTATATGTACTAGAACAAGAATCCGCAAAGAGAGCCGCTGCTGACGGGAGCCATTTTAAACATGGCGATTAATACTCTTCATGACAAAGCTCAAGATTCCACCCGCATTTTATTTCATTTCATTTATTTTTTCCTTTAAGGCCCGAGGGCTTTACTTAAGTGGGGAGCAAATTGAAGATTTTGTGCCAACAAGAACAATACAGAACATAGAGATAGTACGTTGGCAAAAAACAATAATAAGGAATAACAATATAGGCAAGCCGCGCCGGAATATGTTTATCACCGTTTGACTATGTTCGCTGGCGCTGAGTCAAAATAACTGAGAGCAGCCTTGTGGTCACTCCATCTGCTCTTAAATGTTAAGTTGTTATGCTTACCCTATTCCAAGCCTGACGCTAAACCACAAATATAGTGACAGTTCGGATAGCAAACATACCACGAGAAACACTAATTTTTACACAAATCTCCGTTGAAGCCATGAGCTATGGTAGAGGACAGAGTGTACAAGGTAGCGTATTAAATAAATATAGATGTGTATGGTATCGGCAAAGGGGAGCTTGACGTGTGGAGGACGCAAAGGCTGACGCCATTTGCGAAATATGACAAATGAATAGATGCATTGAAACAGCAGATGTGCTTATTTAGGAGAGCTAACAGCTTAGTATAATTCCGACAGGATCGTATGAATGGCCGAAGCTCTTTTTGTAAGCGCAAAAAAAAAAAAATATGTGTTCTGCCTTGCACCCTTTTGTGCCGGTTTAGAGGTGTTCCAAGCGAAGGAGTAATTGGGTTGCTGACGCAACGTCAGAGAATTGTGCTGAGGGCATATTACAAACGGCCGTTTATTGTGTGATCAGTCGAAAGTTTTCAACAAAGAGGGTTCTCGTAAAACGCGTTTTATTATTTGAGCTGCTTTGTGTTTGTGGGGAGCAGTCCCGTGTCTTACCTGAGCATATTGCGTGTGTGCAGAGCCAGTAACACGGCGGGTGTTCATCACGACGACACCGAGGCCAGCTACAACGACCACTACGACGTCTACCACTACAACTACTACTACCACAGCAACGACTACAACCACCACCACTACTACTACTACTACGACGACGACTACCACCACGACGACCACAACTACCACAACCACTACAACGACGACCACTACCACAACCACTACCACAACAACCACGACAACCACCACAACTACAACCACCACCACAACTACTACCACCACCACAACTACCACCACCACCACCACAACAACAACCACTACTACCACCACCACGACTACTACCACTACCACTACGTCCAGCACAAGTAAGTCCTCACCTGCGGACTGGCCCATCCAGCAGCTTTAACAATAATATAGTGAACGCGAGGAAATCTGAGCCAAACTAGTTGAGCTAGAGGTGTGAGATGAGCAGTGGGCATTTAAAGAAAACCTGATTGTGAGTATAAGTGAGCAGTGGACATTTAAAGAAAGAAACCTGATTGTCGAAAAGAAAAAAAAAACATGCTTGCAAAACTGATCTAAACGAGAGAAAAATAGAGGAGGTCGCGGATCTATGAAAAAGCAACGTTGTCCGATTGTGTAGATAAAGCTGTTCGGGACGGGGTTCCCCTCACACATATGATGGCTTTTGGTGTTGCTCGAGGCCAAAAGGTTTCAGAGCAATTTGTGTAACTGTAATATACGTAACGTTTGTTTTTAGCTCTTCGCGAGTGCATCTTATGTTTACTTTTTAGACCGCTGTCATGAACGCTGTTACCCTGTGAAACGAAATCCGCACATATTTCGAATCCAAAAGTGCTCAATAGCAACAGATAATAGTAAAATTTTCCCGTTAAGCACAATCAAAACTTAGTCACTACCCCTTGAAAAAAATTCATATCCTCAGTATCATACTTACATATATAGAATGGACAGTGGAACGTATGTGTGCAGGCCTGCAAGTTGAAAATGGCAAGCATTTTAATCAAATCGTGCTTTCCACTATTTGGATGCTGGAACATGAATTTACGTCATAGCGTAACAAGATCTCATTACCTGTCCTAATCCGAAGACAGGCCATGAATCGATTATAATTAGACATTGCCTCCATGATGAATTCGCACATCATTGACAATTTACGTAACATCTGCCGCTCGAGCATTTTCTACGTGATGTCCCTACTGAAAAACCGAAAGTTTTACCGGGCAATATCCTCAAAAAATCTCACCAAATCGCATAGACTCTCATACGGTGGACATCATTATCGTAAAATATTTTGCATACTTTATGATAATATACAAGAAACTATGAGATAATATGCGATTTGTATGTGATTTCTTATGCGAATTGAGTGAGATTGTGTAAGAAAATGTGAGGTTATTGCCTCATACAATTTTTTTCTGTAGGGGTTACTTTTTTTTTCCTTTCACTACGCCGCAGGGAGGCCGAAGAAGCTACATTTCCCCGTGTTGTGCACGACGAGCAGCGAGAAGTACGACGAGGACACATACCTGCCACCGGACAAAGTGTGCACCTTCATCTTCTACGAATCGGTGTACAAAGGAGGGTTGATGCCCTTTGTAAACAGGAGCGCGCCTGGCAGCGCCGTCCCATTCGACATATTCTTCTACCACTTTATTCGACGGCAGACTTTGTTCCTGGAAACTGTGCTCGGCGTCTCCTTTTCAATGGAGTGAGTTAACTACGACGAAAGCGTTCAAGAGACACTGATCTGATATAGACGTTCCTCTATGGCGATAGTTTACTTATCTTCGTACCAAAGAAACTACTTTCTATGTAAGCGGAAGTTTTATATGCTCTAAAAGCCAAATAATAAATATATGCACAGACGCAAGTGACCGTCCTCTCAGGCAAACTGTGGTTCAAACCTTGGGCGCTTAACGTTGAAGCTAGGACACACCGCCGAAATAGTTGAAATGATAGTCATACAATGGAATCTTCTTGAGGACAGAAAACACAAACGACACAATTTACTCGCTTAGGCCACTTTCGAATTAGGACGCTAGCACGCGGAGTTTAATTTCGGTTTTGGTTTAACCCTGGTTTTCAGCACGAAGCAGGCTTCAGACAAAGATTGGCAAAATCTGTCAATAGGAACTTGAGCGGTAGGGCACTACAAAAGTTTGGTATCGCTTAACGGCCCTTAAGAGCACACTGCGATAGCTGTGTCTCCTATATGCACTGTACTTGAACGCAAGTTGGTTAAGACGAGCACGTTAAAGAGGCGGAACGTTCGACTTCGGCGACGCCGTAATGGTTGCGGTGGCCAGAGAAGCCGGTCTGTTCGAGCCGCCGCGGGTTCGGAATGCACTCATGATCTTGAAGTACTTTATTTCAATCTAATTTTAGTCTTAGGTAACATTTCACTATCAAGGAACAGCGGTAAAAAAAAGCCTTGGGGAAAGGGTTCACGATGGGATTCATTGGTAGCGCACCACGCGGTCGACTGATTTGTCCTGAGTGCCATTTATGTTGCACCAAGCATAACAGCGATCATGATCATTAGGCAGTGAAAGTAAACAGGAACACCGTAGGGCGTGAAACGCGCCGTCTTGGTAATTCTTGTCTCTTTTGTAGAGTGTGGCGTGCCCTTACGAATGTGGTTGCTGAAACTCTAGACTAAGCCACACTTCTGAGATAATGACGATAAAACAATTTAATATCGGATTAGCAGCTGACTAAATAGCGCACGAAAACAGCGTTCGGCCGGCACAAGATGAGGTCCGGCGCCACGCTTGTAAAAGCTTGTGCCGATAAATACGCTGCGGCTTTGGTGGTTAAACACCGTATTTTCCCCATATTCAGGCGGCGGCTTGAACCAATTTGCTGGCTTTCTTCTTTCTTTGACTCAAAGCATTCTCCTCTGCGACCAATCCGCTTTTTCTTTTTTCAGCAACGGAACCCTTATAAGGGACTACACTACGCCTGAATTCAAGAGAAATCTCGATTTCACTTGGAACTTACAAATCTATCAGTACGGCATCCTCAGCATGCAGCCTCCCGCTACCACTGGTCAAGATATCACCAATGCCCTGACAGTACTTAAGGTAAGAGCTCTGCTTTTTTTTTTCTCTACACATATTACCAGCTGGGCTTTCATCATTGCTACAAGGCTGCCTGACACAATCAGATGGGACATTACGAGTACCTTGACTACCCTCAAAGCGGCCCGCCGAGGAGGCTCAGTAGCTACGGCTTCCAGCCGGCGATATCGAGTTCGCGGGATTAGATGTTAGCCACGGCAGCTGCATTTTCGTAGAGGGGCATCTAATGGATTTAACCGGGGTGTAACTCTGCCTAAACCGTTTAACGCGCACGAAAGCGCTATTTGGCATGGTGTGGTATAGTTTGCTTCGCGGTTTATCACTGAGTGTCTATAACGCAAAGTGTGGCATAAAAGATCATCCCAGAAGTGAAAATTGCTAGGTTTGAAGAAAGGAGCAGTCTGCTATACTTCTCTGTGGACAGCTGTTACAACTAAGAAAATGCAATTGAAGTTGCTTATGTCGTCGGTTCAAATACCTTTAGCCAACTAGAATCATACCAGAGCTGGAGATAAACGCTAAATTGTAAGTGACATTCTGTGCCACCCTATGAATGCCGCAGAAAGAATAGTTGCGTCCCAATTGTGCTTCGACTTCACGTAATGTTTTGATATCGCTTCTTGCTCACGTCAGTCGCCTTAATAATACTTGCTGCTGTGTGGCTTCTGTAGGCTGTAAAACTCACTTGTGGTAGAAATTAAACTCTCCACTGCATTACGCATGCGCCATCGACTCCGGCATGCTAAACTCCATGTTTGAAACGGCATGTTATTACCTATGTAAACATGTGCATTTAACCCTACGAATGGAAATACGACCTCATTCCCCGGCATTCCGAATTCCTAGCCAAACACTAGGGCTCTTCTTAAAGCAATTATCTAATCTGATAAAATTGGACTAGTTTTCGCGGCATGATCTCAAAATTGTAGCACGACGCACAACTGCGACGGGAGGAAGGCACAAGATACACAAGCGCTGGTTGGGAATGCGGCAGTCTCCAGCTACTTTCAAGACCTTCAAGTCCTTGTTTTGCGCTGCGCAGCAATTAAAACCTCAGCGGAATCCCTTCACAGCTGAGTTCCACCTAACCACAGAGGCCATGTTTTCAGAAACGTTAGAATGACGCTTATGGTCCGCATTCAGAGTAGGCGCGATAGTGGCTGAAGTGTCTGCCCTGTTTTAAAAGAAATTGCATGTACATACACTAGGAACCTTAAGGGGAGTTGGCAAACAGAAACCATTAACGATTTCCCATAAAACATTGTCTACGCTTTGACATCTACTGCGGCGGTTGCTTTTCGGCGGAACAGGCTCTACACGCTACATCGTAATAATTCTTCCTTCATGCGAGCCGAATGTGCGTTCTGACCACGCTATATAGTCAGAACTCTTTTTCCTGAGCTTCGAGGAATAAAAATGTTGCCAGTGTCAGGATAATCATCTTGGTAAGCAAGTAATTA
Organism: Amblyomma maculatum; assembly: GCA_023969395.1. NCBI lineage: Eukaryota > Metazoa > Arthropoda > Arachnida > Ixodida > Ixodidae > Amblyomma > Amblyomma maculatum. The sequence goes on along the minus strand of JAJIZL010019382.1, from coordinate 1,255,253 downwards.
AATTCATTTTTGTGTGATGGTCTCACAATAACGTAAAGGGGTCTGCGACGCTGATATGTGATAAACCGCGAACTCGTTTCAAAATCGATGTTCTTACTTCGCATAGTCCACAGTGGTGTATCGTTTAAATATGTGAACCTGTTACGTAACATTCATATTCATCTCCATCTTTTTCCCGATCACATATTTAATGGGGTAAAATATAATCAGCTGGAATCGATGTCGATACTTCCAAAGAAACAGACGCTGCTCATGTTCATACCGTGTTTTAACTCGCTTAAGGGGTCGCTGTAAGAACGCATGGAATAAAGGACAACTTCTCTAAACATATATTGAATACGACTGGTTTTGCTTACCCAATAGCTCCAGGTATATATGATGCCTCCAGCCTTTGATGATATAATGGACAATTAATCCTCTTGGTCTCTGTTGTGTGCAGGATATTGACGAGTACTGGCAGGGGAAGCCAAACTACACTGTCGTTCAACCCTCCTCGGCTATAGGCATAATGGTGCTTAACGAGAGCCAGTGGCCGGAAGTCCGGATGCTGCTGCAGTGGGTATCACCTTGGATCTACTTGCGAACAGCGCGTAGCGTCTGTGTCCTAATTGGCTATCTTATTGAGCGGCGAATCGCCTTGTAATATACAACTCGAACCGTACTGTCCTAATTGGCTATCTTATTGAGCGGCGAATCGCCTTGTAATATACAACTCGAACCGTACTCAAGCGATATTGGCTACTAGTTCTTAGAAGAAATGATTTTTTTTTATTTTGGGAGGAGGAGGAGGAGGAGGAGGAGGAGGAGGAGGAGGAGGAGGAGGAAAAACTTTTATTCTATATTTCCTTATCTTCCTTAGTGGAGCCCTCAGTTCAGGGCCCCATGTGCCGCTTCAATCCTGCAGGTCCGCCAGAACAGCTGTCGCTGGTCTTGCGGGTCGGTGCTAATGAAACGGTCTCAGAGAGGAATAAACGCCTGTCATTCCATAGGTTCGTTGGCCATTGCAATCCTCTCGGCCTAATCGATTAGCCGGCGTTGGTCGAGCAGGCCCAAACAGAATGATAAAGTGTAGTTCGGTGTTGTTGGCAGGCGGGGCATTTTTCTGGGTAACGGGTGGGGAAGAAGAAATGTTCGTGGTACATATTTTTTTCCTTGTGAGTCTGCAGTTGTTGCCATGCCACAGCTTCAACCTTGGTGAGTGTTGGGTGGGGCGGTGACAGTGTTCTTCTTTGTGTGCGGTAATATAGCGTAATGTGTGTGTAAGACTGTTGAACTGTGCTGGCGTCATCTCTGTCTACTTCCCCCTCTGTTTCCGTTGACAGCGCCTGGAAGGTTGCTGCTCGGGCAAGCGCGTGACCCCTCTCGTTGCCAGAAAGGGAGGAGTAACCAGAGGTGCAAACGATTTTAACTATAGAAAAGGTATCATAGTGTATAGGAGAGAGCACGAGTGAAGCCTCCAAAGATAATATTGTTACGAAGCGGTAAGCCGATGAAGACAGGCGACAGAACATGACCGATGGCGATGGTAGATGACGTTTAATGAATGTTCGCGGGCCTAGCGCGAGCGCTCCTGCCCGCGCTACTGCCCGCTTCTTCTTCCTTATCGTCCGTAACATGACCCGATCGTGGACGAGGAAGTTTAGCGATGTTAATGATTTTATGGCATGATGATGGGCGTGTCTGGATGCTTGAAGAAGAAGAGGAAGAAGGAAGAATAGAACGGCTTGCCGGTACGATGTCTGATGCGTGGGTGATCCGCCTCCCTTGGAGCTGTCAACCATCCGTCACCAGAGTCCATGGGACCGATGGCTCGAGGTCACGCCGGGCAGCTTGGGCGAGGGTTGCGTGTTCGTGTCCATCGGTTCCTTCGGGTCATTCGGGTCTTTCGGGTACTTCATCTCGGTTCTGATTCGTATGTCTGTTCTCCTTGTCTTCAGGTCCGGGCTGGGGGCTGGACGGTGGTAGTTGTTCAGGTCTGGGCTTGAAGGGCTGGGGCGAAGCTGCTCGGCGATGTCCCTGGGCCCTCGGTAATGGTCCCGGCTTGAAGATGGCCTCGATGCTCCAAGGCGAGGATGGGGATGTCGTACGCCGCACCTCCAACCAAACGTTACGAAGCGGCAAGCCGATGAAGACAGGAGACAGAACATGACCGATGGCGATGGTAGATGACGTTTAATGAATGTTCGCGGGCCTAGCGCGAGCGCTCCTTCCTGCGCCACTGCCCGCTTCTTCTTCCTTGTCGTCCGTAACAATATATTCTTCGCGAAGACGCGACACGGAGCTTGTGAGTCTGTGATTATTGTATATGTTGGACTGGTGGGATGTTTGCCACGTGTGTCCATGTGATGTAGGAAAGCGAGCGCTACCGCTATGGCGGTCTCCTCAGCCGTCGTGCTCGAGTTCCTACCCCGAACGGAGCCCGTATTCTTAATTGAGCCGTTGGCGTTCGTAACAGCTAGTCCCATAGCGTCTGTGCCCATGGATATTTCGTCGCGTCAACGTATAAATCAAGTGCGCCACCTGCGCGAATTGCTTCTTTAGCAGCTGTATAGTGTAGGTCGCTCTGCCGTTACACTGCAGGTACAGGCCCAGCACATTCAGTCGATCCACTTTAGGGATGGGAATTCCTCGAGATGCAAGTCGATTTCCAGATCGACTACTTGGGTCCTCGCTCGCGCACGAATCACAAGCAGTTCTGATTTCTCAGGCGCGCATGTAAGCCCGCTTTGAGTTGCGTAGTGTTGTGCTATCTCATTTGCTTCTTGAAGGCTGTCTTGGATGTGGCCGTCAGAGCCTTTGGTGATCCACAACGCGATGTCGTCTGCATAGAGCGCATGGTGCATCATGCGCATGATGATGGGGTTTAACATCCCAAATCGACTCAGGTTATGAGAGACACCGTAGTGAAGGACTCCGGAAATTTCGACCACCTGGGTTTCTTTAACGTGCACTGTCATCACACAGCACATGGGCGCCTAGCTTTTCGCCGGCATCGAAAAGCGGCCGCCAAGGCCGGGATTCGATTCCGCGTCCTTGGGCACAGTAGTCGAGCACCCTAACCCCTGCGCCACCCCAGCGGGGCCTTAAAAGAAAGGAAAGGATATACTCTCTATCGATTCAACGACTCCTGGCCTCCGTGGCCAGCCGGCTTATTTCGGCAAATCGTGCGTTTTACCGCCATCTTATCTCCTCCCATCTGGTCCTCTTCGCATCAGCTACATTCAGGCTGCAAGGGGGTAAGGTAGTGATCTCTAGTCACGACTAGAGAAGTCTCAGCATATTTTTACTTTCTCTATTGTACTCGTATATTAAATGAAAACGGCTACTTGCAATGCAGAACGCGACACCGCGGCGGTTAAAGCACACAAGATAAAATGTTGCGGCGAGATCTGCGCACCGCTGTGGGGCAGCAGCCAGCCAATATATATATATATATATATATATACATA
>JAJIZL010019382.1:1147353-1251704 GCA_023969395.1 Amblyomma maculatum | reverse complement strand
ATATATATATATATATATATATATACATACCAAAAGTTCTACCTGGCAATAACCTCATAAAGTCTCATTTAATCGCATAGAGTCTCATACGGTGCACATTATTATCATAAAATATCCTACATAATTTATGATGATGTACAAGAAACTATGAGAACTTATGCAATTATATACTACGTGTACGTGATTTCGTATGTGAATTGAGTGAGATTGTGTGAGAAAATGTGAGGTTATTCCCTCATACAATTTTTTCAGTAGGCAGTTATGCCCTCGTTTCAAATGCTGTGACGTGCTAGCTTTATGAAATAAGGCACTAAAGCTAAACCCGTCTTTCGGCTCTTTCAATCACAGAAGCGTTTTCTCACCGCACATCTTCATTGCCATAAGCCACCTGACGTTCCAAGACCAGGGCCGGCCGGACTGCCTCATTATGCCGCCTTCCATATACACATTTCCTGCCCAAATGGCATCACGCTACTTTCCCTCAGTGGTGAGTGCCCTGACGTGTCGTATATTCTGGTCAGACCCCGTGCACAGAATCTATTACGCCAGTCTAGAGCCCTCGAGCGCTGCTGTGCGGAGGAAGTAAAGTCAGGTTTTAAGATACGTGCTGACGTTAAGAGAATAAATACTTAGTACGGGCTCGTCGGTGATTTCATTGTAAAAAGTGGGGGCCAAAGATTGGGGGACGAAAGAGAAGGCATATAGACACAGAGCTTTTCCTGTCGTCTATGTACTTTCTCTTGTGCCCCCGTCTTTTTTGTTCTGCCACTTTCTACAATTAAGAGATAATAATTGAGTTCTAGCGCAGTGACACATTATGCTAATCATACATGGGCGAACGAATTAGACAAAAAAAATAGCTGCCTTAAGTTACTTCGCTCCGCAGCACTCCACTAGAACTTTATGCAAGTTGGATCCTCCACATACTTAATGAATGCTATTTGAATACTCTGAGCAGTTCTCACGCTTAATTAAATTTTGTTGTAAATTGTTCATTCTGATCCCACGTACACTTTTAGAAACACCCCGTTAAGAGTGAGGACTCAGTAGCTTCAGCATCCGCATCGAACGCGTGTGGTGCGGATTTCTATCTCCAGTGCTTTTGTCTACCCACGGTAATGACCGTGGCTACAAACTGTTCTATGGCCTGCTATTCTTTTCTAAGGGGAAAATCTTGAATTGTATGCGTGTCTTACGCCCGCTTCAGCAAATATTTGATACTTCTTGGCCACAGCTTCCCCTGAGGCGACACGCCGCTGGCAAGGTTCATGATTAGGAACAGTGGGAACCGCTCTGAGCAATTTTCGAAGCTAGTTATTTTGTTTAAGAGCATTGCCTCATTCCCTTGGCCAAGTAATTCGTTTCTAGCGCTCATTGTGCGTTTCTTTGTACTTGATTTTCTTACATTTTAGCGATTATATATTATTATATATCTTTATGTTTCTTGAGACGTTCCTTCACGGCTCTGAAGGCATAGAAAGCCACAGCACAGCCTTCAGTAAGGTCAGATAACTTTGGCTACCCGGTATTTGTGTGCACGATCTGCAGAAGACCCAAACCTAATTATTCTCAATTTTAATTGACAAATCAATATTTTTGTAAACCCTTCAATTTATTTTGTAGCTCACGGCCGTTACATGCATGCAGCAGTCAGGCATGGACCCGACTAACTCCAGCAGGTCCCGTGTTGCATGATACAAGATGGTCTCTTGGCTTCATATAACGGCCCGCTTCCGCACCGTCAGGTTTCCGCGCGAGGCCACGTTTGTGTACCCAGATGGCGGAAGTCCAACCCGCGTATCCCCGCTTTCAAAGGTGGACGTTAGAGCAACAAAAAACGATAACCGGATTAAACCAGATCAGACACGAGCACCGCTTTTCGCAATCCCGAGGCCCAGCATGGACCTCACAGAGCGGAAGTGGGCTTTACGTAAACTCTGGCCAGAGGGACAATTAGTACAATGTGCTAATCAACCTTAAACGAGCACTGAGGAGAGACTGAAGTTAATCTGCAAGGATATGGCACAGCGGTTTAATCGCAAAAGGTCGTTATCACCGAAAGTTCACCTGTGAAAGGTTAGGACACAACACGCGAAATTCAAGTGTCCCTGCCACCGGCCGCTTTGGCAGATAAAATGCCCGCGTCAATCACGATTTTTTTTTTTTTTTTTTGCACGGCTCAAAGAGGTTACTTAACACTGGTGGAAACGTCGCGGGATTATGTAGGCCGATAAGAGTGTTCTTAAATCTATTTTTTTTTTCGATAAATATCTTTAGTAGTCGGTCAAATGTGAACGTAGTGATAGGCCAGGAAATAAAATTTGACTGGGAGTTGTTATTGGATAGACATATCTTTATTGGCTGTTCAGTTCAATCGAGCGTCATGCCAGAGTGTCGTTCTGCTTTAAAGGAGCCCGTTGGAAATTATGATCACCGCACCCGTAACTGTGTACCTATATAAAATTAATTTAGAACACGCTTCTGTATTCTTAAGAGTTGATACAATTGCATTGCCGCCAAGCCATTATGAATGATGGCTTAGCAACGGTCCTAATTAGTTGTTACAAGCATTTCTGATCATTAGTGCTATTTAGCACTAAGCAGTGGGGCCAAATAGTCGTTCCACTTGGTACTGGTTTGTAGAATGGATATGAAGCAGTACTACTTAAGGACCAACAACGGTAGTTCAGTTTATTAAGTGTTGCTGTGTTGTAAGTTGTATCGGCTCTCTACTGCGCGGTAAGGCCGCATACGTTTCGTAATCCGTAGCACTGAACGAGCGCTCCTGTGTGCGGTTGAGGTAGCACACATTAGGTAGATGAGCATTCAGAAAAGGGTTGAAAGCGAAGTGCGTGCCACACTAGCGTCAGAAAAATCGGCTGAAGAGCGCCGACGCGTGCACCCGGGACGGGCTAGATGCGAAGTGGGATATGGCTTGGCGGGATTTGGCAAGGCTGAGGTGTCGGAAAATGGAGGTGTTAAAGTGCGCACTGACACTGGAGTGCCCAGAGTGCAAGTGGGCACTAGAAGTAGAAGTATGTGGCATTCGAGCTTAGAGGCGACAGCTGATGGACTTCGGGTTCGTGCTATACGGCGTTTCTCTCGGATTGCGCGCGCTAGGCCTCTCCCGTCTTTTACCATCGCAACCCGTGATGCTAAAACGCTCAACACTTACGTCATCCTCCGACGCACCACTCTTTGACAACAGATCGCCTTGAATCGGTGAATGCTTTCCCTTTTGTTTTATGTGCAGTGTTTCGTGCGTAGTGGGACCAAATTCATCATTATTTGATATCTGCATTGAACCATATATTTATTTGCTTTTTCTTCTCATAAACATGGCTTCGTTTTTTTTTTTTTCTGGTCGCGTCTGGTTGTTGATATATAACCTGGATGCGAAAGCCGAACTCCGCGGCTGGCTTGCCACCGAAAGAAGAGATGTTTGATGCGGGTTTCGACTCTGTAAGTGACGTCACAACGTTGAAGAGTCTCCTGTCAAAGTACCTGCTGGCTCAACCATGCTATGCGGGCGTCTGACGTCTAGCCCAGCCATGACAAATCAACCCTCGGCCATGAAATCAAGCAGCACCTGCCTACTTGGCTACAAAGCTTTCTGATCGGTCGAGAGGTTAATGGCTTCAAAAGTCATGTGACGAGACAGAAGTTGGAGGCGTGAAGTCATGGCAACGCGTCGCGCTCGGAGTTTGGTCACAGACGCAGGATTGCCAGGCCGATCAAACATTTTCGCCGCAGACGTGGGGCGCGGGCGAATCAACACTTTGTCGTAACAGTTGACATTAAACAGTGTGGCGTTATCAACCTTTGGATAAATCAGAGAATGTTCGCACTCTGCAAAACAGCACCGTGTTTTTCTGTACAGTATACTGTGAGGCTACTGCAATAAAACAGCTGTTTCTAAACATGCACTAGGAGGGTATATGTTACCACAGAGGTGCGCCGAATTTCGCTTGACTATCTTAATTTTTGTTTTCGCTTTGACTTGCAATAAATTAAGCTTCTCACAGTTACCCTTTCTTTTCTCTTCTGGCAGAATGAATCTGCGGGACTGTTGAAGTTTCTGTGGGACAGCAGAGTGTACCCGGCGCTCTCCATCTCGTTTACGATGAAAGCGCGCTGGTACCGACCTCGGAATCCGGACCCCAACGTTGCAACTATCGGGAACTTCGGTCTGTACAACCCTTGTATGCACACGGGAATCAACCAAGACATCAGTCCTGGAGACGTGAGTACTTCACAATAGGCTGGCTGAGCTTCGCAGATTTCCTGGCTGGAATTGAATCCATAATGTCGCCTTGAAAGTTGACAGAAAGCAGACGAGAACTTCAGTGCGGTCGTATCTCCAGCCTGCTAATCTAAAATAGTAGAAAAAAAGGCATGGCAAAGAAAGATGTGGAGAATATAAAGAGGGGGATCAGTGTCGCATGGTTCTAAGATGGAAGGAGTGCCGAAACCGATACATGTGTGCGCGCCATACACGGGTAGTATCAAGCCCCAGCTGTGTGAATTATGATGATGATGATGATCATCATCATCATCATCATCATCATCATCATCATCATCATCATCATCAGCCTGATTATACCCACTGCAGGGCGAAGGCCTCTCCCATATTTCTCCACTTAACCCGGTTCTGTGCTAGCTGCATCCACTTGACCCCTGCGAACTTCTTAATCTCATCCGCCCACCTAACTTTCTGCCGCCCCCTGCTACGCTTTCCTTCCCTTGGAATCCAGTTTGTTACCCTCAGCGACCATCGGTTATCCTCTCCTCGCACTACATGTCACGCCCATATCCATTTCTTCTTCTTAATTTCCACTAGAATATCGTTAACTTGAGTTATTTCTCTGAGCCACTCTGCACGCTTTCTATCTCTTAATGTTACCCCTACCATTTTTTCGTTCCATAGCCCTCTGGGTTGTCCTCAACTTAAGTAGAACTCTCTTGGTTAGCCTCCACGTTTCAGCCCCATAGGTGAGTACAGGCAAGATGCATTTGAATTATGATATTGACAAGTAAAAAAATTAACAGGTAGCCTTGTGGAAGAATACGTTCTGCTACACAGTAATTATTTTGCAGGTTGCGAGATACTTGTTTAGTGAGGTCTACCTAGTGGGTTGTAAACGCTGTTCCCATCGCATGGCCATGGACGTAATTGCAATGGAGGGGAAACGGCTCTGTTGGCAAGCTACTCGAACTTCAGCCCATCCCCTAGCGATGTCGTGATATTTCTCGGCATGCTATGCCATCACCTATCAAAGTTTAGTTCAACGTTTCATTATAAGAGATAGCACACTTGGCCACTTGTTTATTTGGGCCCCCATAAATGAAAAGCTTTAGAATACGGTGACCATATTGGCAAATCAAATAGCGGAAAAAAGGTACAAGTACTCATGCACGAACTCCTTGATACCTATAAAGTGTTGGCTTAAGTGGGGACCCTAACTGAACGCTTGCGAAATTAATTTACCCTCTAACGACTGGATAAGGTCACACAAGATGGCGCCGATTGAAAATGTATATATCTCTCGCCTCATTTGCCTTTCTTCCTTGAATCTTTGATCAGTCTCACTTTCGCAAATTATATAGTATACAATTCATTTCATTGTCTCAAGATGTCCGCGCCGCGAACCTTCGGTGGTAAAGTGTCTCGACTTTTACAATCGCTGCCACTTTAGGCAACTACTACTCATGGCAAATAATCTTTGCTTGGTCGCCATGAAAACAGAACGATAGAAGAGTCGAATATACAAACAACTTGGTGCTGACATAAGCAGAGAGGTTACCATCTATTTTAGGTTAACTGGACGTGCTGTTTTTTTACTTTTGTTAATTTTTGCTTTTTCTGACTTAAATAGGAGTGAAAAATAAACAATCTGGACTCATAATTGCGCTCTCCCAATTGCAGCCGGAATGGCGAAGGGAAGCCTTAATGTGATACAGACAGACCACAAATTGTCGTGAATGAACACCAGAACGACTGCCTTACGACCACACTTATAGCGCTCTTAATTGATCCCCTGTTTCAAAATTCTATTTTCTCTCTGCAATCTGCTTTACACTTTCAATTAGTCCTGTGCCACACACGGCAAGGCTTACAGTCGCTCATCTTTGCTTATGAGGAGGGCTGCTGACATGACATAAGCGACGTGAGAAACAATGGGTTGGAGAGGAAAAGAATCTGAGTGGGAGGGATTTTGGGATCCGGATCCTGCTTTTAGCCCCACTGCGTAATTGAGTAAAATCATTGCTAGATGTTCAATGTGCCAGTGCATGACGGTAATGAGTCAAGATTGATCCTTTATTCATCACCTGTTCAAAAAGTCTTTACGCATATAGTACCATTGAGCGGAGCACGCTTTTATGAATAAATAGAGCGCAAACAACTGGATGACATGCGCAGTGTGGTGCGACTAAGTCAGCCTGTTTAATCAGTCTGTCCCGAAAGGTCCTTTCCAGCCCCCGCCCGAATAGGTGGCAGATGGGGCAAGTCTTGTCAGCTCCCCCAGTTCACGTATTCTGGGAATGAGGGGGTTCATAAGAGGACACGCTAGAACCCCTCCCAAGCCACCGGCTGTTAAAGGGAGGGTTTCCTGCCTGATTCGCTCCCTGTCTACAGTTTTGTCTTAAATCTGTTTCGCTACCTTTCGCATGCGAGCAAATAGGGCACGATTGCTTGTGTGAAGAACTGCCCTTGGTCCGACCCCGAAGCTTCTAAATTTCGAACAATATCACGCTCATCGCGTGCCTCTAGGGTTAACACGCAGGAATCCGCCCGCAGAATCTGAGAATAGATAATGATTTAAAATATCTGTTCAACTGTTCGTCGTCTGCAGTGTTGGAGTAGCTACGATTTAGTAGTGTAGGATTGGATTGGCCGCGCAAGTTTTATGGTGCTTAGTAAGAATTTACGCGCAAAATACACCTTACTGACTAGACTTGCGGCTTTAGAATCTATATGATTCCTGGCGTCGTTGTGGGTTGGTGTGCCTTGCGTGGAGGGCACTGACGATCTCGCAAAGCAATACCTTACGAGCTATAGCAATAGAAGCGAAACTGCATTGAAGCCACGCCGCATGAGCACGGTGTGCGGGGGGGGGGGGGGCAATGATTTCTCAAATTTTATAAGGTACGAAGGCTTATACATGTAGCGTAATCTGGACTCGACTGCTCTTTTCCTGGAAGCCGGAGCCCTTCAACTGGCTACGCTATGCACACCGAGAGAGGGACTAACGATGCGAGAATTATTTTACTCATTTTCATTTTTGCTGAGTTATATTTAAGCATTATTATCTTCGTGTTTTTGCCACGCCGGCCCCTTGCCGGCCTCATATAAATGGAGAGATAAACGTGCCAGCTGCCACACGTAAAAGGTGCCCCGACGTCGTGACTCAGTGGTTAGGACAGTTTATTGCTGAGCGTGAAGTCTCTAGTTGGGAAGCGTCCCCGTTTTAGTGGAGTCGAAACAACGCAAGGCGCTTGTATACAATGCGATGTCAGCTCGTCAAAGGACCACTGGTAGTGTAAATTATCTAGAGGCTTCTACTACGGCATCCACCATAACGGAGCCGAATCAAGGCACTGAATTGAACAAACGAAACACTTATATGTGACGCGTTGGGCGCAACACTATGCCATCAACCGGCATTTCTAGGCGATCTGGCTTTTACTGCTAGTGCGGTTATGCGTACTGGATAATAGTCTATCTACAAAATAGTGAGCCATATCTGACGCTTTTGCAGTACGGTAAGCGAATTTGCTGCTTTAAAAACTACGTCCTAGTGGACGGTCCGCACTTCGAGCACAGCAGCAAACTTCCTGGCAGCTTTGCGCTAAGATCTAATGTCGATAGAGCCTCTAAGCATCATTACTTGCTTCCCCTCATCTTCTGTGCCCAAGCGCATAAAATAGTACACAGACCGACATACTACTACGACACATTGAAAAATGGCTAGTGGCACCAATGAGCATGATGTTTTTTATTATAGTGCCAACTGTGTTTTCTATAGTTATTTTACTCGTTCATTATGCTTACCTCACCCCACTTCTTTTAAGTGAATGCAGCCGGCCTCATTACCCTGAGTGGTACGCATTAGATTCTGTAGCGGCGGGGCGGGTGAAAACTGGAGGGTGCATTTTAGTCAGATATCAGAAATGCGTGGGACAGTATTGGCGAAAGCTATCGTTTCGCGCGTAGCGATACCGGCTCTCAGGCACTGGTGAGCTTACCACTAACTTCAATAATGCTTTTTTACTGTTACAGGCGTGCAACGTGTCCAGTGTCTTAAGGAGGAATTCACATTACGATGGAAACCACACAGTGAGGATCTCTTTCGACAAGACACTCGGACGTACGCTTGTATTTGACTCCATATTAGGATTGAAAGAAAAGGTAAGGCTGAAGATAACTGCTGCATAGACAGGACAGTGCGGAGACTGCTACCGGCAACGATTTGTAACGTACATGTGGATAACATATGAGGTTATTTCAATACAGTTGGACTAGTAGATGTTCAAAGAGTTTAAAAGTACAGATTTTAGCACGATCTCGTTTGCAAATGAAAAGATAGGCTCATTCCGCTGCTGCAGTTGTTCATTTCTTAGAATCCCAGCCTCGATGGCCGCTTTTCTGTAGAGAGAAACAGCCAGACGCCCATCTATTCTGCAATGTCAGAACACGTAAAAGAACCTTGGGTGGTTGAAATTCCCGTGGGCCTTTCCCGACGCCGTCTCTCACAGCCTTGTGTTGCTTTGGAACGCTAAGCCATAGACCGGAAATCAAACCAGATATCGTAGATGAAAATCTTGAGGATCTTTTTGGGGAATTAGTTGTTTTAATGCTGGAACAGACGCGCTTGGAAATGAAATTTGGAATAGCTTAGTTCGAGCACTTACTGATTGCAAACCTTTATTGGGATATCACAGAACTAGATGTGTGGGTAATGTTCCTAACGAAAGACTGACCAGACATGCTGGAGTTGATTTTAAAACAGTAGAGTCTTTTTTGTATGGTTTGCAATGTTTGTATACCAAAAACGAGCGAGGGCCAACGAGAACACATCTCACTAAGAATTACGTGAAATGCAGTTATAAGTATTACGTATAGGGTTACGTAATATTACTTAACAAGAAGAATAAGATTGGGATGGAGCGCATTTGGCAAGCACTCGCAGATTATGACTAGCAGCTTACCGGTATCGCTCAAGAGGAAAGTATACAGCAGTTGCATCTTGCCTGTACTCACCTACGAGGCTGAAACATGGAGGCTAACCAAGAGAGTTCTACTTAAGTTGAGGACAACCCAGAGGGCTATGGAACGAAAAATGGCAGGGGTAATATTAAGAGATAGAGAGCGTGCAGAGTGGGTCAGAGAAATAGCTCAAGTTACCGACATTTTAGTGGAAATTAAGAAAAAGAAATGGACATGGGCAGGACATGTAGTGCGAAGAGAGGATAACCGATGATCGCTGGGGGTAACAAACTGGATTCCAAGGCAAGGAAAGCGTAGCAGGGGGCGGCAGAAAGTTAGGTGGGAGGATGAAATTAAGAAGTTCACAGGGGTCAAGTGGATGCAGCTAGCACAGAACCGGGTTAAGTGGAGAAATATGGGAAAGGCCTTCGCCCTGCAGTGGGTATAATCAGGCTGATGATGATGATAGGTTTACGTAGATTGCTCGCCCTTTTTATAATGAGTCAACTTTGTTGCTGCGATATAAATTATTTCGCCTCTTCACTGCTGTTGCGTTGAAAGATGTGCACAATTTCTACTTAAGGACATCACTGTCAAATACCTTTTATATTCTCCATGTGTAAAGTACGTTGACAACGCAGTTATGATTGCCGCATTTTGTTTCGTGACGAGTCGTTACAGCAGCATCTATTCTCGTTTTTTTTTGTTTTTTTTTTTTTTTTTTACTGCCTGCGACAGATCTGCGAAACGAAGGTGAACTATACACCCGTCAACTTCACCATCGCTGTGTACGACATCGAATTCGACGTCTGGAAACGCACCCTCTTCTTGAATAGCAGGCAGTGCACCGCGTTCAATATCCGTGACATCAGCACGAGGGTGATGTTCCTGGAAAGGATTCGAGGCTTCCTCAATCGGAGCTACGTGACGGCGCCGGACATACAAGACTGCGTGCAGATTACTTAAGCATGAAGGGCCGCTTTCCAAGACAACCTTGTGATTCGTAGGAGGCTATTAGTCACATTTCTAGTTTCATGTATTTTCAAGACATTGACGAGTAATAGTTGCGATTCCAATATTTCATTACAATTTCTGAATACAAATGTTTAGCGTAACTGACCTGGCCAAAGCCGAGAAACTTTGCGCCATGTCCAGGAAAGCGACGCGCGCCGAAAGCGTCTACCTGCACTTTGTGGACTTTCTAGACCTGCACTTTACTACAAGCCAACAAGTGGAGCTCGTTAGTCATGTGCTTTTTAAAGTGTAATGATTTTAAAATAACGTTTCTCTGCTAATTCGAGCGTAAAAAGTCGGAATTACAGCAATGATTTGCGCAGATATATTTTTACCATTGCCTCGTACAACAATTTATCGATGTCATCAGTGCTTAGCAAAAACCCCGTGAGACATCGAGCTGCTAAATGCTCCGGACTTTATGTTGATTTTACTCTTGCTATTTCACATAACTTAATCTTACACGAATCAATGCACCTGCTCCTCCAGAGTGGATTGACTGGAGTAACGTAAGAACATCGATACCAAAGCAATGATAACGTAGTTCTATCCTCTTCTTTCAATGTTAAGAGCCAAAACAATTTCCGCCGAAACTTTTAAGGTCGTTCATTGTAGTCTTTACGGCACTCTCTCGCACAAAATAAGTTTTTGTCACAGACGACACTTAGCTCTTGCACTCTTCCTTTCTCGCTTTTTTTTCTTTCATTCAAAATTCTTTTATTTCTTTCATAAATACACTTCCGGTGTGTACATTTTATTATTCTATCCATAATTTCCCGACACATCGGTGGTGTGGATATACTGCTTCTGTAGGTCTCACCTTAATTCCTGTCTAGTCAATTTGCGAGGCATTATGTTGCAGCGAACCATAGTTTAACTTTGTTTTGGTTTGGTTTGTGGGGTTTAACATCCCAAAGGACCTCAGGCTATGAGAGACGCCGTAGTGGAGGACTCCGGAAATTTCGACCACCTGGGGTTCTTTAACGTGCGATGTCAGTGCACGTAACAACAGCCGTCGCAACAACAGTCGTCGTCCACCACCGAAGTGGTGGCGGGTGCAATGACGGCCGCCCAAGCCAGCGTGACGTTTCCCGTTTCACGTCACGACCGGCTGTGACAGCTCCGCTTCACGTCGTCGCGGTACTTCGCAAAGCGATGGATGACATGGACGCTGCGTCTCGCCGTGCGGCGCTAATTGTGGAGGAAAGGCTAATGCACGTTTAGATGGTACGCCATCGCTCCTTTCGCGTCCAAGGCTAGGATTGGAGATGGCAGATGAGACCTCAGGCTTTCGCCTGCCCCGCCGGGGTGGTGCAGTGGTAAGACACCCGACTACTGTGGCGGAGTACCCGGGTTCGAACCCGACCTCGGCGGCTGCGTTTCGATGGAGGCGAAACGAAGAGGCGTCCGTGTGCTGTGCGATGTCAGCGCTGTTGTTGTTGTGGCTGTAGGAAGAAGGAAAAGAATATGCACGGGCCTGCTACTGGCTCTGTAGTTGAGCCACCTCCGCTGCCTCGTGCAGACAGATTTATTCTATTTATTTATTTATAGGAAGGGAAAGGCGCAGTAACTGTCTCACATGTTTTCTGTGGACACCGCAACCGCGCCGTAAGGGAAGGGAAGAAGATGGGAGTAAAAGTGGAAAGAGAGAAAGAGGAGCCGTAGTGGAGGGCTACGGAGTAATTTCGACCACCTGGGGATCTTTAACGTGCGCTGACATCGCACAACACACGGACGCCTCCTCGTTTTGCCTCCATCGAAACGCAGCCGCCGAGGTCGGGTTCGAACCCGGGTACTCCGGCACAGTAGTCGGGCGTCTTAACCACTGCACCACCCCGGCGGGGCCGTGCAGACAGAAGAGAAAATAGAGAAGAAAAGGAAGAGGGAGAGAAAGACGCGCGCCGCAACAACGGCCGTCGTCCACCACCGAAATGGTGGCGGGTGCAATAACAGCCTACAACAGATAAAAATTCTGTGGCATGCTAGCGCCCGCCGCAAGCGGCGTTGACCTACCTGTCCCAGCCCCATCAGGAATGTCAGCGCACGTTAAAGATCCTCAGGTGGTCGAAATTGCTATGCAGCCCTTCACTACGGCTCCTGTTTCTCTCTCCTTTCAATCCCCCCATCGTCCTTTCCCTTACTGCGCGGTTGAGGTGTCCACAAAAAACAAGTGAGACAGTTACCGCGCCTTTCCCTTCCTGTAAATCAGACTTTCGCCTTTCACGCATGGGATGCTGAGATAATCCGGTTGATAATGATGATGATGATAATCCTGTCGCGTCTAGCGCCGCCTTAAGAGCTTTTCTTGCACTAAGTGATCCCGCGGAAGCGAACGCGTTCCAATGGCAAATATGGAGGAAGGGATCTCAGTGCGAGCGAGGCGTTCCGTTGGGGCTCCGGCGGTGCGCTCGCGATCTGCCATTGGAATTCAACATGAGACATAAGATACGATCGGATCCTTGTTATAAGTGTGGGCCAAGAGGGCCCCGCCCACATAATCTTGGAGTGCCCCTTCTCCCCAGTGAGGGCCATAAATACAGACAACAAAAAACCTGGGAGACCCTGATGCGCAGCTCGGACCCTGAGCCTCAGTACGCAACGATCTAATTGCTTGAGAAGGCCGCCGAGAAACTACGCATCCTGGCCACTATGCGAAGTGAAGCGCCACTCTAAAGACCCCTCAGGCTTAGAGCTGAGGGGTGGAGGAGCTGCGCACCATTTATGCTGTTAAAATGTTTATTCTACAATCTCTTCTCACACACGGTGCTGGGATTCACAAGCTATTTATTCACAGTTCAATCATGTTACATTCGCAGCATCAAAACCTCACGAGCGACTTATTGTCTCTGGACCTTACCAAAGCAATTTATAATATACAGCATGACTCAATCCTTGACGTCCTCTCCAGCCTAAGATAGGGGAACGCACCCACTGATATAGCATAGCCTTACTCCGGGACCACACGCGGAACTCAAACTCGGTCTTGTATAATCCCCACCTTATCTCTAGGCGATTGCGGAACACGCGGGGATCAGTCCTCTCCTCCCTACTATTTCACATTATCTCATCTTGATGGTCCGCAAGCTAACGAAAATCTCAAACCTCTTCCGCTCTCTATATGTGGAAGACATTATTCTATAGACAACAAAGAGAAATGTGGAACACAGAATACACTATCTAGCAGGAGTGGGCTAACGGCAACGCGCGCAGCGTCAATCGGCATAGCACGCTCCCCCCTCCAAATCAGAACTCCTGTTGCTCCTCACAAGCCATCGCTTTACCAAGCAACAATACGCCTCCATACACATCATTGATGGACCCCCAGTACCCAAGGTCATCTAGCGTCAAGCTCTGGGAATGTTCCTGCAAAACAATAAGCATCACAGAAACTGTCCTCAATCTTGCTATCACCACCCATCAAACTATCAGACTCACCAAGTGAATAGCGAACAATCACAGAGCATGCAGATCATGCGAGAGCACATCTCAGGCGCCTTGTACAGGCACTCATCCTCAGCCGATTTGTATATTCCCTTACATATCTCTATCTTACAAAGGCATGAAACGGAGAAAGGGGACGCACACGTTCCTCAGGCGTACAAAACAGCACATCAGCTCCGGAGACATACTCCTACCACACGCCTCCTAAACATGGGATTCAACAACACAATCCAAGAACTAGTGGAAGCTCATCTTACCGCTCAAATCACCGCTTTTCTTCACAGAGACTGGCAGGTTCTTCCTCACTGCACTGAATCTCCAACCAATCGGTCCACTCTCTGATAACCGCCGCCTAGTCTGCTAACACATCCGGGACAACCTTACTATACAACCACTACCTAAGAATATGCATCCTACTCACCAGACTAGGGGTTCGAGCTAAGGCGTTGCCCAAAATCCACGCGACTGACACCCAAGCTGTCTATGGAGGCGCGGCTGAATAGTCACCCCGCGGCATATGCCATCTGTGTACTTTCGTATAATTTCCATCGAACAGTTCTCGCCTGTGTTAAAGAAAAAAATGTCGGCAGAGGTCGAAGTGGCAGCCATAGCGCTAGCCATCTCCTCTTCCACTGTCGCACTCCTTTTCAGCTATTCTAAATCGGTCACCCAAAATATCGCAAGCGCAATAAATCTTAACCTCGGGCTCCACTGCTCCCCGACCGATCCACATGGTCTGAGTACCAGGCCATGCAGGCAAATAGCGCGGAAAGTTGGTCGAGTTGTACGTTCAAGATGAAAACAAAGCGCAAAAGGAACACGCGGACGTAAAGAAGATAAAGACAGGTGCAATGACAAACCAGCCCACTCAACTGCTCGAGCGCACTTCAACCGAGCGGAGCACACCGAAGACTGAGGAAGCACGTCGGACAGACTTCCCACCTATCATGATTAACTCTTTACTTCCGAGAACGACTCTTCTATCCCCCACCTCACACCTCTCTCTCCCATCAAATAATCTGGCGAAAGCTTCAAGCCAAAACTTTTCTCTCCCCAGCTTGGTTGGCATGTGCACACCGGGGCCGGTATGACCCCATATTCACTGCTTGCGGGTCACCTAGAGCCGCCGTCGATTATATAATAGCGAACACCTTAGATAGCTGTATCCAGGAGATAGCTGTATCCAGGTCAGACCCAGCTTCGCAGAGATGATGGTTGACTGGGATGAACCGGTCGCAGCCAGGCACAGCCTGATAGCCACCAACCGGGATCAGGAACCCTATCAATCCTTGTAATCAACCCTGGTACCCTCAATAAATGTTTTACGACCAGAACCACCATCCCTTCTCCTGGCGTAACAGAACTCTCGCTCTCATAGACTTACATCCTGCCATCCACCGCATGGAGGGCTGCATTAGCGTGCGGCCACAAGACGGCGCAACGAGGTCACCACGATCATCATTATCAGCGAGAATGACCGCATTGGTTATAAAAAGGGTGCGAGCAGAAGAAATCTGCTCAATGCTCAAGCACACCGGGGAGCATTTTAGTGGTCATCGCGCTTAGCAGCTGCGACGAATCTTTTCAGAAGCGTTCGAGGAAATTCCATGCACTGTCCACCGGAGCAGGGTGGACGCTGGAGCTACCTGCTGATTTGGCTGTTATCCCGCATTGACTTGAGAATAGGTAAACCCGTACTGCCTTCCGTCTTTTGTGCTTATGCTGCGCAGCCTTAACTCATTCACCGCAGCCGGACGCCATTTTAGAAGTTTCTGCATCAACGCCTCCTCTATTCGGCTTTGGCTACAGAAAGGCATCTACAGTGAAAAGCAGCGCCAGCGTCCACACCATCGGCAATGATTCGGCATATAGACGTACTTCAGACCTCAAACTCCCGGCAGTCTTTGGTGAGTACCATTATCCCTCTGCTTTCGATCAGCTGCATACGGTTCTGAAATTTTAAATGAATATTTATAGCGTTTAACTTCCCAAAGGGACTCGGGCAATAAGACGCACCGTAGTGGAGTACTCTCTATAACTATACCGCACGGATTTATCTACATAGCACTGGCATAGAACAGTACGCGGGCATCAGGCATCTTACATCCCCTCCCTCCCACATTCTATTGAAACGCAGACGCAGCAGCCGGGTTCGAACCCGCGTCTCCCCACTCCATAGTCGCTAAAAATGCCTGCTCGAAAAGGTGTTTGAAATGTGTTTCCACGAGCTCCTATTTTGAGCGGACTCAATTAAGAATACTACCTGTTCTCTTGCACAATGCTCTTTGACTCGCCAGCGTTTGGAACAAGTTTGGAACATTATGAGAATGCAGTGCGTTCCCAATTTCGACTGCAGGCTGCCCACTCGAAACGCAATGAGCGTCTCTATCATGCCCGCCGCGAACACATCGCGGTATTGAACACTGTGTGTCTGGCGTTTCATGCCGTGTCGTTTGAACCGAGTGTAAACGTAATTTAGCAGGCTAATTTAGCCTCCGTCCTGTGTCTGCTGCTGTTTTATTTTCCTTATGTAAACGTAATGAAGCCCGAAAGTTGTTGTTGGCCGGCCTATTTGAAACGAAGCTTATACAGCTGGTTCGTTCGAAAAGCCGCCGGCGTTGTAGGTGTTGTCCGCAATGCGTGTCAGAAATAATCGGGACTACGAGAAAAATATCGTGTGGAGGTAATTTTTGGATCTAGCGATTGATCAATGGTGTGTGCTAGGGGAGGAGGAGTTAATGAAATCATTATAATGAAGTGATTAATTAAAAATCTCTAAATAGAAAAAAGATGACTCAAAAAGTTCACTAAAATGTTTTTGATGAATTGGTTAATAAAATTATTAAAACTGAAAACTTCGAAAAGGTCCTGAAAAGTGTCAAAATGCTCAAAAAAGAAAGGCGCTGTTTAGTAACGCTAGTTCAAAAATTTTAGTTTGCAATGAATCAAATATTTGAAATCATTGAAAAAGTGACAAATAGGTAAAAAAATATGTTCAAAGGTGTCAAATACTCAGAATGAAAAGGCAATACTGGATGGTATTAAGAAAATTAGGTTTAAGTGTCCAACATACTAGTGTTTGATAGCCCTAATTAAGAAACTTTAGTTTGTGATTGATACAAGAATAGAAATGTATAAAAAGTGAAAATGCATACTGTAGCTAAATTTACTATGAACACGCCGGTTTGGTTTGAGTAATATTTTTCTAGATCTAGCGCCACGCTTTCGGTAGCGTCTTCGGAAGGAAACGCTATAAAGAGGTCGCAAGCGCCGCGCGTCTGCTAGGCAACTCCCTTTGAATACAACCATAGAGAAAGAAAATATAATACAACTCTTTTAACTCGGTAAAATACCACTTAGGTGAAAGCGTGTTGCTTGCCCGTGTGACAGAGGTACGAGAATAAAAATCAAGTAAAACGCATTACCCTTAATGTGAAATGCAATCGTGTCCATACCCTTAACAGTAGAGCTTCGCTTCCTTATAGCATGCCGGAAGATTGGGGCGCAGCTTTTTGATACCTCATGTGTTCCGGCTCACAATTCTGTGGAACGCGCCGATTGCGTTCCAAGCAACGCCTGGGACGCCAACCCTACGGTCATGACGAAATCGCGTTGCCCAAACACACGGACGCAGTTTTTTTTTTACTTTTTATATTTGGATATTTATTTCTATATATTTATACACCGTTATTTAGCATCGGTAAACGTTGGCTTCCATTCTGAGTGCGAAAGTCTTTCTAGGCTCACCGAACGAAATCCCGTGCGCGAGAGTTCGCAACATCTGCGAACGTCTCCTATTACGAGGCGTTGGATCTGTGCGCGAGATTCCGCGAGCTGTGTTTTGTCTAACATTCCTGCCATCTGCAATTCCACACTTGAACACGCGCCAAGGAACGCCACGCCACAGAAGTGATGGTATACCGTCCAAAGTGCGACAGATACTGTGCATTTCATTTGATTCACATGTTCGCATTCATAACATTTTGACACTTTTGAAGCCTCATTTCTTAATTTTTTTTGTTCAAATAAATGCTCAATTAACGCTCTTCACTTTTAATTAAAATTATCAACCATTGGCTTTTTTTTTTTTTCTGAGCATCATTAAACTTTTAACCCTCTTTACTATTTTTCATTCTATTCATTTCTTCATTCATCATTGACTCAATTGCAACAGTTTTGTTAATTCGTCAACGCCTATCACACACATGTTAATATTCACTTACCAGAACCCCAATTTACGAGTACCATGATTAGATGTTTTACGAAGCCCCTTAATACTTCCGACATGCGGTGATGACTACAACTACCGCTACGATGCCTGCGGCCTTTCAACTGTGCAATGTGGGTCCGCATTTCGAGAGTGTCGCTATCTTCCTGACCTCGAGTCATCTGACTAGTGGAAACCCTGGAACCAGGAGTTATGGCCAGTTCCAGTACCGGAATTTCGAGATCAAGAAAATAGCGACACTTTCGATAACGACGCAAACTCGCGATACGGGCCCTGTGTAAGTTCGAGCGAAA
Organism: Amblyomma maculatum; assembly: GCA_023969395.1. Taxonomy (NCBI): domain Eukaryota; kingdom Metazoa; phylum Arthropoda; class Arachnida; order Ixodida; family Ixodidae; genus Amblyomma; species Amblyomma maculatum. Next base: position 1,233,520 of record JAJIZL010019382.1, on the reverse strand, counting down.
GCTTTAGCTGTGGGCGTCCGAACGTTGAATCGAGCACAACCTGCGTTTCCTTCGAACGCATCAAGGTACAGCGGCGTTCTATGAACTCTTTCATTCCCTATGCATGCGGTGACTACTTACACCGTGCAACAGAGTGTACAATTAAAGCTATATGGGATTGTTTTCCCCAATAGTTATGGTGCGGAGGGAATATGCATGCTTAAGGGATTCTAGCGTTCCTTTAAAGATATTTATTCCTGCTGGCTACAATTTTCTAAATTTATGGATTAGATATGCCTCTCTATATTTTCTGTCTTTTGCGAATTTAAAGCCTGACTGGAGAAAATATAATTTCATTTCTTCGAACTTATGGTTTTTCTGACTGAAATGCTGGGAAAATTCTTTTGGAAAGTTTTTGCTTGTGTCTGTTCGATGACCATTAAGCCTTATCTTCATTGGTTGCCCTCTCTCTGCGATGTACTGTTTATGACGGAACCGGAGTGGCACTCACTCCTAGTGATGTGCTCTAACTTGCGTCTTGTTTGATTTTTGTTGACTTGGTGTATCCTATTGCGTATTGTGTTCATTTGATGCTCTTTTCTAAATTTGTACATAGTCGATGTACATGGGACATTGTTTCAGTGTAATAAATACCATGCTGAAAAAAATCTAGGGGATGGCGCAGCTGGTTAAAGTGCTCGGCTCAGGTACCTGAGGGATGGAGATTCAATTCCTGGTGGAGACAGGATTTATTTTAATTAGCTTCCTCAGTGTAGAAAAGGAGAATTATGGTGTTCGTTTCATGATTACTGGAGCAGCGTATAGTTGGTTAAAGCGCTTGGATGGGGATCCCCGGTATGGAGGCTTGATTCCCGGTGGAGACCGCATTCTTATTTTGCTGATGACGTTAGTATCAGTTTTCTGTGATGTTGTTTGTCAACTATAGTGTGACCGAACTAACGCTGACAGCATGACCCACTAAAAGCTTTGGGCTTAAAACACTCGACTACTGAATCGGAGTACTCGTTTTGGAACCGGAACACCGGCAGTTGTGTTTCGATGGAGGCGAAAAGGAGAGGCATTCTTGTCCAGTGCTATTTTAGTGCATGTTAAAAGAACCTTAGATGGTCGAAGATACTCCGCAGCCCTCCACTATGGTACCCTTTCGTTCTGCTTCACTCCCGCCTTGCTAGCCCTTACGGCGCGGTATGGTGCCCATAGAGAAATTGAGATACTGCACCATTCCTTCCTATAAACCATCTCGTCAGCGGTCATTTCCAAGCACAGAGCTCAATGTGAAATCATGTTTGGAAATAACCTATAACGCAATTTCTCATATGAAGGAGATGCGCTATCTGTCAAACCTTTTCTATGGACACCTGGCGACGCTGTAAAGGAAGGGAAGAAGGTAGGCGTGTGACCAGAAAGAAAAAGGTGACGTTGTAGAAGGCTGCACTTCCCTTATCCCATTATAGGTCATTTCAAAGCCTGATTTCACCTTCAGCTTCGCATCTCGGAAGATTTACTCCGGAATGTGTGCATTCATTATCGTGTTTAGTCATTACAAATACGTCTTTAGGCATTGCTTCTATGTGACTTTCTGGATCGCTACAGTATATGAACAAAAGCGTCTTTTGGCGTCACGCTACACGACTCATGAAAGGTTGCAATTCATTGGACGCGACTTATGACACCGTGTATTTTATTCGTTTTCTTTACATTAACCGGACGTGTCTACTGGATATTATGGTTGATGCTGACCGCGTCGTTGCGTCTAGGGGACTAATTACGAACGAAAAACAAAAAAAACTAAACAAAGCAGACCTGAAGCTCGATTTTATTAGTACCACAGCTCGGTGATGTTTGGCTGTTGATTTTAGAGCGAGAGCTCCCTGTCCAAAATTCTTCCACCGATATACTGTGTCCATTCGGCGTTCAGTTCAGCTACAAGAATGCAGATGAGCTAAAACAAGCCATAACAAGGCATTTATTACATAGTCTTCTAGGTTATGTCAAGTAAAATGGCAGCACAAGTGTTTAAACGTCGGACAGTTTATGTGGAGTTTATTATTCATTACTTGATACTAGTTTTGAAACTAAACGTTTATTAACTACTCTAGGTAGAGCCACTATTCAATTGGGCTTCAATGGGGCCTTCATTTGATGTTCAAAGAGCAGGATCACATTGCTGGTAACGGTTCAGACGTCCACAGCAAATTCTATGGGGCACGTTGGATTATTAAAGGGCAATGAGGGAATTGCCTTTATAACAGCGGGGTGGTCCAAAGCCCCCCAATAAGGCACCTCTTTCGTTCTTACAGCGAAAGCTATTCTGGTCTCATGGAACAAAATCTCGCGCGAGATCTGTCAGCGCAACCTTTAGGCGTTGGATCACATTGCGCGAGATGTGTTCTCCTTGTCTAGCCTTCCAATCCTACACTTCGACGCGCCAAGGAACGCCACTCGACGGGAGTGATATGGGTACCGTCCAACTCACACTTGCCGGAGAAAATGACAGATACTGCGCCTTTCTTTTGCTGTAAGCCAATTATTATGTGTAGCACTGTGCCACGAACGCCGAATTAACTAACATGAATAAATTATACCCCAGTCACACGGCACTTCTCCAAGGTCTTTACTGCAAAGGAGCTGTATTGCATTAAAGGAGCAAAACTAAAAAGGAGAAGCAGCGCAGCTAAACGGCAAGTGCAAAGGAGATAGATGGCGATGATGATGATAATTCAGATATTCTCCGAGAGCGTCATCTGTCGAGCGGCAATCACAACGGCTGTCAACCGCTGCGCTGGACTCATTAATATAAAAAGATTCTGAAGGTTTGATGAAGGTTTGAAGCGGATATTTAGTGACAAGATTTTCTGTTTTCCTTTCCATTCTGTCCACGGTAGACACGCACTCGTCGTTCCGCCTGGTTCCGCGTACTCGCGTGCGAAGCATGCTTTACTTGTGCGAATTTCGAATAAATTTTTATAGGGTGTGTTCGATCAACGTAATCAACGTGCGTGTTACAACTATGAGCGACAAGACCGGACGTGAAAGCAAAGTGCGAAATCACAAGGAGACCTCATATGTCGATGCGGCTGCTGAAACGTTCGAACTCTTCTATCAACACTCGGGAGATTTTTAAAGTTCATTGAAATGCGAAGTTACCGCCTAAAAGGCCACCCCATGGAGCGAATTTTGCGAACTTCATGCGGTGCGGCGCAACGCTGACGCACCGTCGCCGTGCCGTACCACATGCAGCGAAAAACTGTCGCCGTCGGCGCCCGAGTGAGAAAACGCACGAGCTGGTCCGCTTCAACAACGCACTTTTCACACTAAATGACATTTAAAGAGCAACAAATAAAATAGGCAGCGTCTAAAATGGCGCCCGACAGCGCTTGCATACAGCCTTCGAGTACGCCTGACGCCGCAACAACAGCATGCGCGTCGCTTTGCAGCAGAGCTTGAGCGAGTGTTGTTGAGCGAAACGTTGCAAAAGGTCCCGCTTCGTCTCCATCATCAAAGTAGGCAAAATCGCAACGCTTACAGCCCCTTATGACGCGACTTTACCAAAGCGGTGCAAGCCGCTAGCGTGGCGGACAACAGTGCTCTGGCCGAGCGCTGCTCCCTGGTCGTCGCCAGGCCTGTTTTGTTTCGCATCGATGGCACATGAAACAGCGCTATGAAATTCCTTACCCATAGAACTGCCTAACTCTCAGTCCCATTCTCTAGTAATAAAAGCAAAATATGATTAATTTCGGCTTCGCTTTTTAACGGAGCTGGCGTGCAGGCGGGCCGCAGCAACCGCTCCGCAACGGTGGCAGCCGGCTGTGAGCAGAAACTTGCTTGCAAGGCTCAGTGATCCTCAAGAAGGACTCAGTTTTGACATTCGACTTATTATTTATGACAACAACAAAATTTAGCACACTTTTTATGAGTTTTTTTTTCGTATCGCCTGCGCGCACGACTCCAAGCAGTATAGCCTGCTTGGTCAGCAGCGAATGTTCGCGAGGTTTGCCGCGGGAAAATCGCTCCATGTGGGTCAGCTTTAAGTAGCGTCAATTAGGCTAAATATAATATTAAAAGTTTTATTTGTGTCAGCTTTTTTCTTCCTCTCCTTTTTTTTTTTTTAGTCCGCTCCGTGGCGTTCATGTTCGGGCCGCTCCTTTACGAAGCTGAAGGCCGCTAACGACCACCTTTCCCGCTACGGGCCTTTATCGCAAAGGGCCCACGACTTTGCCGTGTAGCTGCGCGTCAACCGCCTTTGAAGCAAAGAACCTTAATTCTCAAGGCCTTACAAGTGCCCGTGTGACAGGGGTATTAGAGAAAGTTCAAAAGAGGGCGGCACGATACATATGTAACAATTACCGGCGTACATCAAGCTGGCCTTCCGACAATAACTGAGCGAAATCGTTGTGCACGACTTAAGTTTCTGTACCAATAAATTAAAAGACACTACAGATCAGAACTCGCCAATTTGCTTGTTTTTTCGTCCGGATACGCAACCCGACAACGACACCAGCTAACTTTACCTCCTTTTCGCGTTCGAAATAACTGCTTTAAATACTGATTCCTTCCACGAACTATTTTCGATTGAAATAACCTCACTAAGAATGAAATGCTGCAGCCATCACTGACGTTGTTCTCGCAACATACCACCTAGTTTCTTTTTATTGGACTGGTTATTTCACTGCTGTGTTGTATATGTTTCGTTCTATTCCTAATTGTGCAGAACAGCTTCAACTTGCACTGTAATTATTGTTTATTTTTGCCTGTTTTGTTAAACTGCTTAGTTTGTAATCCCACCTGCTAAAATCCCAACACTGGGATTGCAGTATCAATAAATAAGGAGGCAAACGATGAAAGGCAAATTATAGAAGAGGAAGTTTAGGCTTTTGCCGTTATTTTATTAACAGACATCTAAGAGACAGACTAATTTATTTTACTCTAAACCAATTTGAAACACCGCTGATTCCTGGTTTACTGCGTCTTGTGTATGCTGTGTGGTGTGACGTTCGATGAAGTGCGAAATTAAGGGCGCAGCCCGGATGCCGGAATCGAAAACTCGGCTCAGTCAGGTTCATATATGCGTGAATCGCCTGATGAAGCCATCGGTCATGACCAGACGTGATGTCATGACCGGATGTATCATCATGATGACGTCAGCTTCAGTTATTATACTTGATCGGGTGTGACGTCGTGATTACGTTGCATCCGATCATTGCCGATGACGCTTCAATCTCGCGGAATCCCGCAGAATCTCGCGAAGTGTGACGCTTCTCGTCGCCTGACGGACAGGGTCATGGCCGCTAGTATGAGTCATTAAAGGCTTTCGTCTTAATACCAAGGTTGCCATGAGATTATTAGTGTGTGCACTGTTCCTCATATTTCTGCTTCTTCCTCAGCAGGGTTTTTTGGACATGGAAGTCAGACACTTGGCTTCCGTGGTTGCCTTCTTTCTCCTGAGTTTACAAGAAGCCTTGCTTGCCCCATCTGCAGGCACCGCCAAGTAAGCACCCCTAGAGTGGTATTTTTCTTCGCTTTATATAACTCTATTAGTGCGCAACACTGAACCATAATTTGTGCTTGAACTCGCCAACTGCCACTGTGGGGCACGTTGCTCATATTCCACTTAACTCGCTTCCGGGCTTCCTGCGGGCACAGTTGCAAACTTCCTAAACTCATTCACCTACCTAACTTTCTCCCACCCTACAGCATGCTCGAACTGACAGCCTGCAGAAGCAGATTTATCACTCCTATCGTTCATGACTTGTTTACATTTCTAACCCTGTTCCTTTACGACGATACCCACTTTACCATTTTCACTGCAGTTGCAAAAATACATGATTTTGGCGCTTCATATTCGCTATCCGCTAATAATGCGTTAGCTGTATGTAGTATCTTAATTTCATTTCTTAGTTAAAGTTACCGCAATAAGTGGAATCCCAACGGACATGTGTTAAATGTTTGTTCTCTTGCTAAAACATTAGATCGCAGTTCACATAAATTTAGAATTTTATTTAGCTCTGTCCGCCGAGACGTCGGCGCGCTGCCGCCAAGGGTTAATCGACGTGCCGCCGACGTTTTTCTTTTGGGGTGATTTAAATACGTTAGTGATCGTTTATTTTTTTATTTCTGCGCTAGCTATTTCCTAGATATTGGCTATTTTCTCTTTGGCGCTTGTGCATCGGATGCGTCGTCCGCGGTGGTCAGTCGACAGTCGGTGCCCTCAGGGTGTCATTTTTGTTTGCGGTGCTTTTGATAGTAGAATGTTGGTAGTGTGAATGTTGCCTGGCCGCGGTGGATGATTGGATGGGGGAACATGTGGGAAGGGGGCACTGCGGAAATGTGAAGTTAGAAGTGAAACTATGGTCCTTAGTGGAGAGGGTAGAGGGCGGCGGAAGCTTGCTGAAAATATTACGGTATGCATAAAACACATCTCAAACAAGCCTTTAGCATGCGTTGTCTGAAGTAACGTACCTGCCTCGGGATACGAAGGTGTTGGAGTTTATGCAAATTCTCTTATGTAAAAAGGTACCGTGCCATGACTAGAGTAGTGCACTTACGGCGCGTATGTTTTTAGAAGCTATCTGCCTCCCCCCCCCCCCCCCCCTAACTCCCAAGGAATACATATTTACAGGCATATTTACAGGGTTCAAGAACTATCCATCCAGCCCTCTTCCCGATACAACTTTCAGGAAGGACACCTGGTCATCTGTCTCATTATAATAAGTGCCTGAACCCACCAGTGTTGCACGAAGGGGAGTGTGCTGTGCGATGTCAGTGCACGTTAAAGAACCCCAGGTGGTCGAAATTTCCGGAGTTCTCCACTACGGCGTTTCTCATAGCCTGAGTCGCTTTGGGACGTTAATCCCCACAAACCAAACCAAACCAAAATAAAAATGTGATGCCAGTGTCATAAGCAGGCACGGGGTAGGGAAATGTATGTAAGCATAACTTTATTACGGCAAACGACGGTTTAATGCATCGTGACGCTGGCCAGGCGTCGACCCGTGGTTATGCCCTACTCTGCATTACCTCGTATTGGCCCGTTTGTGGTGGGTCGTGAGGCTTGTGCTTTTCGAGCGCACCCCGGACCTGCTGGACGGCCCACAGTTGAATGTTCTTGTCTGTACTTAGCAGAGCCCATTGAAGTTTGGGTGGGTATGTCTCGGATGTAGCTTCGTATCAGGAAAAGCGAAACGCGTACCCACTAGTGCTACTCACGTTGCTATTATCAGGTCAGTACAAAGAAGCCTGATAGATAAATGGCAGAAAAAAAATGGAATAACGAAGAGCAAAATAACACACAGTAAAACCCATAGTAGAATGGAAATCATGTACACAGAAGGAACGCTTCAGTGAGGTGATTTTGTGGAGTCTTCGAATCGGACATACACACTTTACACACAATTTCTTACTGAGAAAAAAGCAAAAACCATTATGCGAAAAATGTGTAGGTGAGTTCACCGTGAACCACATTTTGATCTCGTGCACAGAACTTGAACAGTTAAGGAAAAACTATTTTACTCTATTCTATAATGAACGCATCCCATTCCACCCCTGTTTACTATTAGGAGACAACCCACCTGTTGAAATTTCATCTGTTTTTAGTTTTCTTAAAGAGTTAGGGATACTAAATCAGCTGTAATTTTCTAAACACTTTTCATTTTCACTCATAAGGAAGCTCAGCAGCCTAGTGTTTGGCGCATGATGGCCTCAGTTGCCGTGCCAAAAAACCCAATACAACAACAATCACATCTAGATTTTTTTCACCTACTTGGGGAGATTATCCTCCGCGTGAGGGCTGGACGCTCTATTTTTACAGACTTCTAATGTGCGCTTGTGCTTCTTCCTGCAGTGATGCTGACGATAAAAATACGAAACCTACAGGCACCGAGCGAGCAGAGGCCTCGGTCATTTGTATGTGGTACCACTGTGGCAGCAACCATGACGCATCACAGGTTGGTAACTCTCTTACACCTATATCCCGCCTCTCGTCGTTTATGCCCCTGGACCTCATAACCACAGGCTACACAGTCGCGACAAAGTGTGCCTTTTCATCGATAGCCTTTACAGGTAAGCTATAAGTCTAGTCTAGGAGCCTCTATGAAAAAGATATTAGGGCCAGTAGTCAAAATAAAAATGCAAGGCGACCTTAAAGTTTGTCTTAAGCTTAAGGGCAGACGCGATAGAACCTTATACACCGCTTTTGGTTCCATCAATTTGATAATTTTCTGTTTAAGTTGATTTTTGGGAAAGTGGAGGCGTATGAACTGTGTCAAATCTTGCTAGCCCTTACGGCGCGGTATGGTGCTCATAAATTATGACAGATACTGTGCCATTCCTTCCAATAAACCATTACGTCAGCGGTTATTTCCAAGCACAGAGCTCAATGTCAAATCGTGTTTGGAAATGACCTCTAACGCAATTGCTCATATGAAGGAGATGCGATGTGTCTGTCAGATCTCTTCTATGGACACCTGGCGACGCTGTAAAGGAAGGGAAGAAGGTAGGCGTGAGATCAGAAAGAAAAAGGTAACGTTGTAGAAGGCTGCACTTCCCCTTATCCCCTTATAGGTCATTTCAAAGCCTGATTTCAACTTCAGCTTAGCATCTCGGAAGAGCAGCTTTACTTTGGAATGTGTGCATTCATTATCGTGCTTAGTCATAACAAATGCGTGTTTAGGCAATGCTTCTATGTCTTTCTGGATCGCTACAGTATATGAACAAAAGCGTCTTTTGGCGTCACGCTTCACGACGCATGAAAGGTTGCAATTTATTGGACGCCACTTATGACACCCTGGATTTTATTCATTTCCTTTACATTAACCAGACGCGTCTACTGGAAGATATGGTGGATGCTGGCCGCGTCATTGCATCGATGGAACTAATTACGAACGAAAAAGAAGAAAAAAAACTAACCAAAGCAGACCTGAATCCGGATTGTATTAGTACCACAGCTCGGTAATGTTTTGCTGTTGATTTTAGAGCGAGAGTTACCTGTCCAAAGTTCTTCCACCAATATACTGTGTTCATTCGACGTTCAGTTCAGCTACAAGAATGCAGATAAGCTAAAACAAACCATTACATGGCATTTATTACATAGTCTTCTAGGTTATGTCGAGTAAAAAGGCAGCACAAGTGTTTAAATGTCGCACAGTTTATGTGGAGTTTATTATTCATTACTGGAAACTAGTTTTGAAAATAAACGTTTATTAACTACGCTACGTAGAGCCACTATTCACGTGGGCTTCAATGGGGCCTTCATTTGATGTTCAAAGAGCAGGATCACATTGCTGGTAACGGTTCAGGCGTCCACAGCAAATTCTACGGGGCACGTTGGATTAATAAAGGGTAATGAGGGAATTGCCTTTAAACAGCGGGGTGGCCCAAAGCCCTCCAATAAGGCACCTCTTTCGCTCTTAAAGCGAAAGCCTTTTTAGGCTCATGGAACGAAATCTCGCGCGATATCTGTCAGCGCAACCTTTAGGCGTTGTATCACATTGCGCGAGATGTGTTCTCCTTGTCTAGCCTTCCAATCCTACACTTCGACGCGCCAAGGAACGCCACTCGACGGGAGTGATATGGGTACCGTCCAACTCACACTTGCCGGAGAAAATGAGATACTGCGCATTCCTTTTCCTGTAAGCCAATTATTATATGTAGCACTGCCGCGAACGCAAACAAGCGGCATACGATGAGAGGCAAATGATAGAGAGACTAAGGCTAGTCTTTCGCCATTATTTTAATAACAGACATCTAAGAGACAGACTAATTTCTTTTACTATAAACCAATTTGAAACGCCGCTGATTCCTGGTTTACTGCGTCTTGTGTATGCTGTGTGGCGTGACGTTCGATGAAGTGCGAAATTAAGGGCGCAGCCCAGATGCCGAAATCGAAAACTCGGGGCTCAGTCAGCTTCATATACAGTCGTGCCTCGTTAATATGGACACTTTGGTTTCCGACCAAAACTGTCCATAAAGCGAGTCATCCATAATAACGAGTCATGAATAAAAACAAAAAGAATTTTATTGAGAAAAGAGAATTGTAATTAACGACTGCTGCTGTACATAACTGTGTGCACTGGACTCAAAATTCCACAGAACACCGGCAATTTTGAGTGCATTATCCTTGTCATTGTTGTCTTAAAAAATTTCCTGCAGTCTGAAACGGCTTGCTTACCATGACACCCGTGATGCTGGGCTTTGTGTTGGTCGAACTGTCGAGCATTAACTCCTCACTGGCCAATGAATCAGCGTCTGATTCACTACTTACCGCCACTTCCAAAATGGCCTCTTCACTGAGCAAAGTAGCCGCTAAGTAGCTGCTTGAGATTCTCCTGAGGCGAGGAAACAGCTGAGCTGTCGATACTAGTCCCTCGCAGCTTGGATTGACTGAGATGGCTTTTGCCGCTTGTATTCACAGATATCTTCGCGTCTACATTCAGCTCTGTTCTTTTTCGTTTAACTATCGGCTTACCAAAAGCCAGACTCAAGTTGGGGGCTACAAGCTCCTGATGCTGTGCACCTTTTTGGCTTAGTTAACCTTTCTGCCTTTCCGTTCTGATCCTTTCTTTTTCTGCTTTGTACTGTTTCTGTAAGGAAGCAAGGGAGTCAAGTTGGCAAGCTGCTATGCAGAGGGCTATCGAACATCCCATCTTCTTTGCGCCGTTTTTATGTGTTCCCATAAAACAAACACTGCAAGCAGAAGTACAGTTTAGAACGACGGCTAGCCGACTACGATGGGCTCAGACCTTGTCAAGGCCGCATCGTTGACTCAAAGCGAAGCCGACATACGGACCGCCTAGTGTGCAGAGTTTGTCAGTTCGGCAGCGCAACAGGGACGAAAACCAGGAGCATGAGAGGGAAGCGCGTCCAGGACGGGACGCCCGATCCCGGTTGCGTGTTCTTACGTCGCCTTTCTTTTGTCGCTCTGCTTTGTGAGTGTGTCCTCTCACCGAAAAGCGTTAACGGCTTCATGGAACACACATTGCGCTTTGGGAAAGAAAACTTCAGTTCTCACCGCCACTGTAGGCACTTGTCTTTCTTCCTGTCATTTCTTTCTTACGCTTTTACCGGCCTCTCTGTTCACGTTCAGCAGAATTTATTGCAACCACATGTTGCTGTTTTCCCGACTGCTGCGGCACTTCCGCTGCACCCAGAAATCTCCTGGTTCCCCCCTTTCGTGGTCTTTCTTACGCTGACCCTCGGTTTTTTGTGTACGTTCCGCTCCGCTCTTGCGCTCCCCTCCCCATCCCTTAGTACGGCTACACGCAGGCTTTGGTTCTTTCCAACCCCACAGGACTGGTTCAGGCATCCCGCCATATCGACTGTCGCGTAGGTTCGTGGGCGGCGCGCCCTTCTTTAACTTGCGTTCGGACTACTCTGCTTTTTTTTGAAGCACTGTACATATTAACGAGACAAAAATACATGGGCCCAAGTGGGGCGCGTGCATTCTTCCCCTATCCATTATCTGGACAGCGAGTTTCCATATTAACGAGGCATAAATACATTGAAAAGGTTTCGTCCCCAGAAAAAGTGTCCATAATTCGGGTCGTCCATATTAACGGGGCACGACTGTATGCGTGAATCACCTGATGAAGCCATCGGTCATGATCAGACGTGATGTCGTGACCAGATATATCATCATAATGACGTCAGCTCCAGTTATTATACGTGACCGGGTGTGACGTCGTGATTCCGTCGCATCCGATCATTGCTGATGACGTACAATCTCGCAGTATCCCGCGGAATCTCGCGAAGAAGTGTAACGCTTCTCGTGGCCTGGCGGACATGGTCATGGCCGCGAGTATGAGTCATTAAAGGCTTTCGTATTAATACCAAGATTGGCATAGATTATTAGTGTGTGCACTGTTCCTCATATTTCTGCTTCTTCTTCCTCAGCAGGGTACATTTGGACATGGAAGTCCAACTCTTGGCTTCCGTGGTTGCCTTCTTTCTCCTGAACTTACAAGAAGCCTTGCTTGCCCCATCTGCAGGCATCGCCAAGTAAGCACCCCTAGAGTGGTATTTTTCATCGCAATATAAAGCTCTATTAGTGCGCAATACTGAACCATAATTTGTGCTTGAACTCGCCAACTGCCACTGTGGGGCACGTTGCTCATATTCCACTTAACTCGCTTCCGGGCTTCCTGCGGGCACAGTTGCAAACTTCCTAAACTCGTTCACCTACCTAACTTTCTCCCACCCTACAGCATGCTCGAACGGACAGCCTGCAGAAGCAGATTTATCACTCCTATCGTTCATGACTTGTTTACATTTCTAGCCCTGTACCTTTACGACGATACACACTTTACCATTTTCACTGCAGTTGCAAAAATACATGATTTTGGCGCTTCATATTCGCTATCCGCTAGTAATGCGTTAGCTGCATGTAGTATCTTAATTTCATTTGTTAGTTACCGCACTAAGTGGAATCCCAACGGACATGTGTTAAATGTTTGTTCTCTTGCTAAAACATTAGATCGCAGTTCACATAAATGTAGAATTTTATTTAGCTCTGTCCGCCGAGACGTCGGCGCGCTGCCGCCAAGGGTTAATCGACGTGCCACCGACGTTTTTCTTTTGGGGGTGATTTAAATACGTTAGTGATCGTTTATTTTTTTATTTCTGCCCTAGCTATATCCTAGATATTGGCTATTTTCTCTTTGGCGCTCGTGCATCGAATGCGTCGTCCGCGGTGGTCAGCCGACAGTCGGTGCCCTCAGGGTGCCATTTTTGTTTGCGGTGCTTTTGATAGTAGAATGTTGATAGTGTGAATGTTGCCTGGCCGCGGTGGATGATTGGAGTGGGGAACATGTGGGAAGGGGGCACTGTGGAAATGTGAAGTTAGAAGTGAAACTATGGTCCTTAGTGGAGAGGGTAGGGGGCGGAGGAAGCTTGCTGAAAATATTACGGTATGCATAAAACACATCTCAAACAAGCCTTTAGCATGCGTTGTCTGAAGTAACGTACCTGCCTCGGGATACGAAGGTCTTGGAGTGTTATGCAAATTCTCTTATGTAAAAAGGTATCGTGCCATGACTAGAGTAGTGCGCTTACGGCGCGTATATTTTTAGAAGCTATCTGCCCCCCCCCCCCCCCCCCTACCACCCAAGGAATACATATTTACAGGGTTCAAGACTCTCCATCCAACCCTCTTCCCGATACAACTTCCAGGAAGGACAACTGGCCATCTTCCTCATTATAATAAGTGCCGAACCCACCAGAGTTGCACGAAGGGGCAAAATAAAAATGTGATGCTAGTGTCATAAGCAGGAACGGGGTAGGGAAATGAATGTATGGATAACTTTATTTAGATGCCGGCAAACGACGGTTTAATGCATCGTGACGCTGGCCAGGCGTCGACCCGTGGTTATGCCCTACTCTGCATTACCTCGTATTGGCCCGTTTGTGGTGGGTCGTGAGGCTTGTGCTTTTCGAGCGCACCCCGGACCTGCTGGACGGCCCACAGTTAAATGTCCTTGTCTGTACTTAGCAGAGCATATTGAAGTGTTAGGGCGGGTATGTCTTGGATGTAGCCTCGTATCAGGTAAAGCGAAACGCGTACTCACTACTGCTACTCACGTTACTATTCACATCTAAATTTTTTCACCTACTTGCGAAGATTATCCTCCGCGTGAGGGCTGGACGCTCTATTTTTACAGACTTCTAATGTGCGCTTATGCTTCTTCCTGCAGTGATGCTGACGATAAAAATACGAAACCTACAGGCACCGAGCGAGCAGAGGCCTCGGTCATTTGCATGTGGTACCACTGTGGCAGCAACCATGACGCATCACAGGTTGGTAACTCTCTTACACCTATATATCACCTCCCGTCGTTTATGCCCCTGGACCGCATAACCACAGGCTATATAGTAGCGACAACGCGTGTCTTTTCATCGATAGCCCTTACAAGTAAGCTATAAGTCCAGTCTAGGAGCCTCTGTGATAAAGATATTAGGGCCAGTAGTCAAAATAAAAAGGCAGGGCGACCTTAAAGTTTGCCTTAAGCTTAAGGGCAGACGCGATAGAACCTTAGACACCGCCTTTGGTTCCGTGAATTTAATCGTTTTCTGTTTAAGTTGATCTTTGGGAAAATGGAGGCGTATGAACTGTGTCAAATCTAGGTTGACAACTACACCTACAATTAGCGCCTTATCAGTTTGGGTACACGTGTCGCAGTTTTGAATCGCTGTAGTATACTAGCCTCCATCTTGAAATGCAGATGGGCACTAAATCGGAAGTGAGAAGCTATCGCACCATCTTTAACACTGTTAAAGGAACAGTCGCTAGAATGTTTATAGAATATCATGTGCTCATAACCTCGTTTGCTTCCGCGGTTTTGCGTGAGAATTTATTTCCTTGCTTCATGTTGCTTCTTTGCCTTGCAGCCAAAAAAAAAAAAAAAGGCTGACACCAGCTTTTCTCTGCCTTCTTCCTGTTGCTTCTTTGCCTTGCAGCCAAAAAAAAAAAAAAAAGGCTGACACCAGCTTTTCTCTGCCTTAGGGCTCTTAAGCGATCACGTATTAAAGAAGTCCCAGAATTTCATTCACCAAACGGAACTCCTGGTTTCGCTGAAAATATTGGCACATGGGTGAGGCTTCTCGGCAGGGAGCCCCTGATTGATCACCGAAACAGCTTCATGAAAATTATGTTTAAATTTTTAGGAAAAGTTACGTCGAGCCTTTAGTTAGCTTTTAAACCTTTGCACATTAGCGCTTTAAGAAGGAACTGCGGAAATAAAGTTTGTCATGGAGCCAAACGTTTCACCTTTCAGATGCGATGACACAACTGGAGGATTGCTGTTAGTAGATGAAGAGCAGAAACGGTATTTCCCAGTACCGAGCTACGTTCAGCTCTACATAGTCAAGCCTCCGTAATCTAGAAGCTCACCCACTACATCACCGCTGCACGTTACTCTATATCAACAGTTAACTGAAGCACACCCCACACATCTTTCTTCCCTATGTCTACCTTCCAGAAACTGCCACCCCTCACACATGTCCGCAGCCTCTCCTTCAGATAAAGTCCTCCGACCCACCAGTCCTGCATGCTGTAGTGGAAAGTTTAAGCGACGGCAAAATAAAATTCAGGCGCAATGAGAAAGGGCAAATAAAAAAAACGTTTACCCATAACCACTACTGCTGCTGCTCACAGCGTACTTCCATCATATATTTTCTTTCCGGTCGATTCTGAAGCCTTCTACCGGACTTCGACACGAGCGCCGCCCTTGCAGCTTTCTTTATTTTCGCAGTGATGCCGAGCCTGGAAGGAGAGTGCCTCTAGCCACCAGCTAATCACGAGACACCAGTCTTTATATGAACAAATTAGGGTGGACCCTGATGAATTCGTTGTGGGTTTGTCGCTACGCACGCCTACATAATGCACGAGGTGTGCTTCCGTGCAGTCGCATTACGAACATTTGTAAGCCTAGTGTGTCGAATATGAATGTGTAACGTCACAGGCTTAAAGGTCTCATTCTCTGAAAATTCTGACTCGGCATTTTGATCAAAAAATCGCGGACCTGGTAAGTAGTTCGTGGGCGCACAATGGCGAGCGCTCGCTGGTTGCGAACTATGTGACGCCATGACAGAACACTGAACATGACAGTTCAAAGGAGCTACCAGCTCGGACTTCTTTCACATGAGAGTATAGAGCTGTCCTATTCTCTTTGATCCCGGAAGAGAAACACTGCCTTAGGTCAGGCGGAGGGGATGCTTTCGTACGCCTAGGTTAAATTGGGGCCTTCTATTTATGTAGATTAGATGATCTTGCTTGTAATTTGGTAGCTTACAACTGTATGTTGATTAATATGTAATAATTTATGGAGGCCCAGTTTAAATGATTAGCGATTAGTAGAACGCAAAGTGTATGTGCGCTTAATAGAATCTGCAGTGTTAGCCTGAGATGGAACAGGTAACTTTGTCACGTCATGCCTTTGACGAGAGGTAATTGACGCCAGCTCGTTTTTGTTATTTTTATCGGATTTTTAAAGTTTTAACTGTCCTTTCAAATTGTTTTTGAAACTCTACTAACTTTTGCGTGTTTCAATTGTTCCTTGCTCGAGCAGGCCGCGTTGCCCTCCAGATCTGCAGTGTCCGAAATTCCGCGTGCACAACTCGGACAAAGATAGATTGATAGGATACAAGGAAATAGTTAAATAGTTCAACATTATGCAGTCTAAGTCAGAAGCTGTATCTGGAAACTTACCGCAAGCTCAGAAAATAGGAAGAAGTAATTTGGAGGCTTTTACATTCGCGAATATTCGCGAATCCTCACATATTAATCAAATGGTACCCGGGGCAATAGAATGGAAAATGCACACATTGCAAATAACGTGCAAACATGAAGAAATCAAGAAGCATTGTGAACCAATACATATGAGAGGCTCTGATGCTGAACTCAGACTCAGAGAAACAAAAAAAAATTATCAAACAAGCACAGGCAGCCGGCAGATCCCAAAGGATACTGACCTGCTTTTTCTCCTGAAGAATATAACCTCTTTGAAACTGATTGGCTATAGTTTCTCTCTTTCCAGAATTTTAAATTGCTGACCATCTTTCTTTCGCATTTTTGTGCAGAGCTGTCCTGGCCATTTGCCCAGAGTGGCCATCAAGGGTTCACTTCGTAAGTGCACCAATTTTGGCCTCACTTAAATTTCGGGAACTTTATGGTGCAAGGATCTCCTGTCTGTTTCCCCCCTCGCGCACCGCTGATAAACTGTCTGTATATAAGCTTCTTTAAGTTATTTATTTGAAACGTAGGGCAGTAGGCGGCAATTGAAGACCGCTACGCAAACACGTGTCACCCAGGTTCGAACCTCTTCTCTGCGCCGCATGAGCTGCTGTTGGCCTGATTCATTACAATTACCTCCCCGCCGAAAAGGCAGCCATCTTGGCCACTCACGGTGGGGAAACGATGGGCGAATCTTATTAAGGTTTCAGGCGTTCGAAGTGCGCAGCTTCGCGAAGCGGCGACAATGGTCCCGAGGGGGGACAAGGGGCTGCGGTACGTAATACAAATGAGAAGATAGTTCGAAGACTCGGTAAGGTCCGTGATGATGGGAAATCATCGCAAGACATGGAGAGGAGGAAGTCACCCAGAGGCAAATGAGTGTGACGTAGGGATCTAAAAGGGTTGAATCTAAGAGGTCCTGACTGAGCTTTTTGCTGCAGTTTTTGCGTGGTGAACGAGCGCGCCAATTTCTGGCATTCCTCGGCATACGTGTGTGCTTCGGAAAGTAGAGTTGTCCCTGAATCGTCGGAGTGGCAGGGCAGGATAGTATTCGGTAAGGACGTAGGTTCACGACCATGTAGAAGAAAGGCGAGAACGTAGTCGTGGTTTGCTAGCCATATTATAGGGGTACTTGAAGAAAATCTGTACCTCAGCCTCAGTTTTAAAACAACTTTTTACGTTGGCAGTGGTGTAGTAGAAGAAAATCTTGAAAAAACAGTCAGGCTACCTGTGTGTGCAACAGTTTTTACTGCCGAATGTTATGCCATCTCCTTAGCTGCGGAAAAGGTAGTAAAGTACAACATCGAAAAAAGTATAATCTACACAGACTAACTTAGTGTGATCACAGCACTACACGCCAGAAATGCAACACACCCCTATTAGGAAATTGCATAATTGGTTATTAGGATTACATTGCATAAAAACAGCTGAAACACGGGGACACGGAATTAAATTCTGCTGGGTGCCAAGTCACGTAGATATAAATGGAAATGAAAGAGCTGATGCGTGTGAGGCAGCCGCCCAAAATTCAAAAATAGAACAAGTAAATGTACCTCATAGAGATGTCATAAATATATACAAAGAAAATTGAAAGAGAAATGGCAGGATTCATGGGACAAAGAAATCAATAAGTTACACGTACTGAGGCCCGTGGTAGAGGAATGGATGTAGCCACCAAGAGCGTTTTATTGAAGTGGTTCTATGTCGCTACGTATCGGTCACACACACCTTACACATAACTTTTTACTAACGAAAAACGATCAGCCTACTAGTGAAGAATATCGAGACCTGCTCACAATCAACCATTTCCTAATCAGTTGTACAAGACTTGAAGATCTACGACAGAAGCACTTCCCACAACTTTACAAGGAACATATACCATTCCACCCAAGCTTACTTTTAGGAGAAAGGTCACTCATTGACATTTCCTGCATATTTTCGTTCCTAAAAGAAGCAAAGTATCTAAATGAGTTATAGAACCTATAATAACTTTTTAAAGCCCTTTAACAAAGTCCAGATTTTAAACCTTGCTTTTGGCGCATGGTGGCCTTAGTTGCCTATGCGCCATAAAATACAACACACAACAACAAAAAAAGTTTTAGTCAGTGGTATCAATTAACATGGCCAACTTATCACTTGAGAATGTGGTTGAATCGCCCAGTCATGCCGTTAGTTTTTGGGCGAAAAGCTGTTGTACAGCGGTGAACGATCTAGCACTGCTTAAGGAGTGCCTCGACGGTGTTTGAGAGGAAGGCAAGCACCGAGCAGCTCCTGCGGAGAAACCAGACCACGAAGGATAAACGAAGCAACATCTCCTGAGGCGGCAGATTGCAAGGCCGACTTAGCCGCGTAACGTGCGAGATAAACTCCAACGATGGCCAGGCGGTTGTTACCCGAAGTGGTTGGAAGCGCTCCATAGAGATCGGTGCCGGTGCGGTCAATAGGGCGGCTGAGGCAAGACAAGGGTTAGAACGGAGCGGCTGCTTTATGGAGCGAGCTTTTACGACATTGGCAGACGGTACACGATCGAATGTATTGACGAATGAAGCGGTACGTGCTTCAACATTAGTAGTATCCTTGAATACTTTCATGAGCACCATACAGCAATCAAGTTAAGACAACTCACCAGACTTCTTCGAGGGACGCAGAACTAACCGCTTCTCGTGCCGCAGTTAGGCTTATCATTCAGCACAGCCCGCAAAAGTAGCCTATTTTCCCAGATTCCAGAGCAATCCTGCAAGCCTTACAAGGTGTTCTTTGCCCATGACAAACTCGTCACGGAAATACAACTCCATTCATATGCTTAAAGGATACGGGATCATCTTCCATTGGATTCCAGGACACAGCGGCATAGCGCAATCTCCGGGTCGACGAGGTCACGCTAACCTATCACAGAAACGGCGATTTTGTGTCGATCCCGTTTTCAGAAGGGGTGCAGCGGGTAAACATGCTCGACTTGTGCCATTCTGGCCAGTATGCGGATCTCCACTTAAAATCCCTGAAACTTGACAGGCCTACCTCACGTGAAGCAACTTTGCTGTGCCGCCTGTATATTGGTGCAGCGTTCACCAACTATTATTCATTTATGATAGGCGTGGCTAATAGCCCAGCACGTGCAAACTGCAGATGCACGAGACTATAGCCCACATTCTTTGTTACTGCCCCAAGAACCCCAGGTGGTCGAAATTTCCGGAGCCCTCCACTACGGCGTCTCTCATAGCCTGAGTCGCTTTGGGACGTTAAACCCCACAACCCAACCCCAACTTACAGTGCAGAAAGACAGTGTCCCTGCTGTTAAACTCCACAAACCAAACCAAACCGATTGTCAGCCATTCACTTCATCTTCAACCTTTGATTCATGGACCGGGCGTGGTCACGTATCTTTGCGGTAAGGCAACTGGGACGGCGTACGGAGAAAAAAAAAATGCTCCAAGTGTTGAGCTACTATGGCTCACTGATTTCATTAGAAAATTTGCCTAAATTATACGCAATCCTTGACATTTCAGGCATGTAGTCAAGCCAGTAGAGCTTGGGTGCTATACAAAGAATTTTAGTGTGAATAGAGACTGTAAATCACATAGTCAAAGGGCAGAAGCACAAGTGTAAATAGTGCAGCATAACGTCCGAAGTGACATCTGGATTGTGAGGGACACCGTAGAAGGCGCTTCTGGTCAACAGTTCGTGTAATACTGAAGATGCGTTGATATTTTCTACCCCAATTCGCACGATGCTGAGCGCTTTAAAGATCTTAATGTTTTTCCTCTTTCAGGGCTCGCCGTCGGAAAGCGATAGCCTGACGGCGGGCGAGAAAAGCCTTGAGAGCACCATCTTGAGCCTGACTGGAGTAAGTGAACACAGAGGAGCTTTTTTTCAGCGCCGTAGATTGCGAATAAAGGTGCGTGGATTTCACAATGGTTTGGGCGAGAATTGCTTGACTATAAACATTTATTGGTTATCGGCGACAACTAACCCTTCCTACCCGGGTGAAATCTATACTTTTGTTTTACAACTTCTATAATACCCGCCATCTCACTACAGTAAGAGGTTGGCGTGAGGGGTGGCGCTGATGCAGAGGCAGCGAAATACTCCAAGAAAATGTTGAAAAGTACGGGCACCTGAGCCTCATGCGGGTCTTCCCATGAGCTTTTTTTAGGTCGTTCTCAGGCATATATTTACATGGACGTTATTGTTATCATTTTGTTCATTCTTTCTTATTTAGGAGCTGATGCATGTGCTGCAGCAGCCCGTCATACTAAAATACAGCCAGTCAACATACCACATAAGGATTTTCTAAGACTTTTAAAGAGAAAACTGAGAGTAAAATGGCAGACCTCATAGAACAACGAAGTAAATAATAAATTGCACCTTGTCAAGTCGATCATTGAAGAATATCAATCGTGCAGTCACCAAAAACGCTTCATCGAAGTCATTTTATGTCTTCACATTGGACACTGATCTGAAACATAGCTTCATTTAAAGAAAGATGACAGACCTCTCTGTGAAAGATGCGGAGGTGAACTAACAATAAACCACGTCCTACTTCCATGCACTGAACTAGAGGAGTTAGGGAAAAAATTGTTTGCACGTTTTTACACAGAACACAGATCCCTCTCCATCCCAGCCTGGTGCTGGGAGAAGATCCACTGGTCGAAGTTGAAAATGTTATCCATTTCGTAAATGATGCAAAGCTCCTGAACAAACTTAAAAAATATATATAAATACCACTCCATATGCACAAAATAAAACCAAACCTTGTTCCTGGCGCATGATAGCCTGAGTTGCTTTTGCGCCAAAAAAAAACCAGTACAATACAACACAATTCTTCTTAAATGATAGATATTTTTGCCCCACATTCTTCCATGACTGCCATCTCCAAGCCTGTTTCCCTTGCTTCAGTTAGGTAGCGGGATTCCTCATTCTAAATCTTCTGCGTGCAATGGGTAGCAGGTATCAAAGTATACACGACGCCGCACGCCGATATTAAGGCAACCGCCTTTAATCGCTCATACACGCGGCCACGATCGTGACCGTCCGTACGTCCGTTACACTTTGTTACGTGGGAGGCGGTAGCTGGCAGCTGACATGGCCGAACACTAACTGGACGTAAGGCTTCCTGAGATTACTCGTAAGGCTTCCTGAGATTACTTTTGGCAGGAGGTGCCAACTCGGGGCTCTCCTTTCTTATGGGCGGGTGACATCAGAATCAGCATGAAAAGACCCTTACATTCACGTTATCTCTAGGTCACGCAGGCACGTTCATACGGCTCGGTTTATTGAATATTCCGGGTGCTGCCTCCGCTACTGTAGTCTTCACGGCACGACATTTGGGCCATCCCACTTACAACGGGGGAGGGACGTACACGGACTGGAATCATCCATTCTTCACCGCGGGGTACAGCTGTGTGCGCGTGTGTTGTGTTGTGTGGTCGGTGGGTGGCGCGAGAGAGAGACGCTCGTACGCATGCTCCCTTCAAGTGTAAGAGACACTCAGCGTTTACGGAGCAGTGCGGTGCATAGTTCATGGAGACGCTCTCCCACCAGTGTTGCAGTGAGTGCAGTTTGGAGTATTAAAATTCATGTTGTTGTTGTTTTAAATGTTCTCCCCAACGTCTTTGAATAACGAACACGGTTAAAGCGGGGCTTTATACGTTGGCTGGTAGCTTACGCTATCGCGTCATCGCGATAGTAAACAGAGAAAAGAGGTGCCGTAGTGGAGGGCTTCGAACTACCCCACAATAGAGCCTTTCATCTCATCGCACTTTAGTGGTCAACATTGCCCCCTAGAATTATTTTTCACAAGCATGCTTCAAATGCTTGCGCAAATTAAGAGCCATAAAACAATAAGAAAAGAGATTCGATTTGGTTGGCGATCAGTCTGGTCGTGACAGTAAATGGCAGAATGTGCCCCTTTCACAACGACGGGATGACTATTCAGTCGTTTCATTGCCAAACCTTCTATAGGAGGTATTCACGTGACGTCATCCGCTAGGGGCGCTAGCGGCCAGCGCAGAATTCGCCATACGCGTGGTCGTGCATGGGTCGTGTGTGTGGGCGCCGCACCCAGCCGCAGTATTCAACTCGTTCTGACCCGTGGGGTAAGCCTTTCGAGCCTTTACAGAATTTATGCGTGCGCCAGCGAAAACCATGCGAGCGATTGGATACACCCGTGGACTTCGTGGAACGAGAAAAACGACTGTCTGGACAAAATGTTTGACTTTGTGAAAACACCGGCTCGTACGACCGCGGTAACTTCGTCGACGTGTGTCGTGTACTACAAGACCACTGCTTCGAGTTGAATTCCCTGACATCGGTGCCTGCCGCGTGAAGTGCGGTCTAAAGTTTTGCGACAGGTGAAGAAATTAAAACGTACTAAGCCACGAATGTGTTTTAATTTTTGGCAAGAAAGCGAGGCCAAGAGCCACACGTGCGTGAGGGTGTCGATGACCGGCGTGTCGTTTTTAGAGGTGAGCACATTGCGACGTGTCTGTTCGCTCAGCTAACGCTGTCACCTCCTCCGACTTGCAAGTAACAAGTTACAACTTTATCAAGCGTTATCGCTGTACATCGCGTTATTGCGAACCTAGGTTCCATGGGTTAATTATGTGCATTTCGAGCAGAGCTACGTAGCCGATACTAAATTTGTAAAACATGCTCTCTGGGTGGGCCGTTTATCCTGCGAGGACATGACCGTAATTTTTTTTCCTCGACCTTCTGTCACCCAAATTAAGCAACTGCATTGATTCGCTTTACTGCTGGAACAGCGCCTGCGGAAGCTTCGCCAGTTTGCCGACTACCGCCACTAAAAGTGTATGTTTCGCTGCCATGCCAGCTTTGGAATTGGAGAATTTAATGCGCTCGTGGTCTTTTCACGATGTGTTCTGCCTCAGTGGCAGCCAACAACGGGTTTAACGAGCTGCAAGTCGTTTTTCGCTAAATGGGTAACCGGCCACTTTTGCTGTCGAGCTGTTGCACGGGTGATGCCTGGTGCAACACTGAACAGCGTGTTATGTCCCGGAGCATCAAAATATCGCTGCAAACTCCGTGCCCATAAAGGGCTAAACAAAGAAAAGTGTTTGTGGACGTATTTACCAGCTTGATAAAACTTTGCGGATCACTTCCAATATACGGCGGGCACCTGACAGCGAACCTGAAACAGCGCGAGCCGACGCGCGCCGATGCCACCGGCGACCTCCGACATGGCGGACGAGGCGGGACGATGCTCGCGCCATCTGGTAGTACGACCTCAGTGAATACCTCGTATACTTTTTTCATGACGCGGAAAGCCAATTTTACTGTTTCCTTCGCGGCGACTCTATTCCTCACAAATAATATTTATCCGCAATGTCACGGTATAGGAGCTGCAGCATATCTACTTAGACTGTAGTTATGTTCGATTATGTAGGGTCGTAAACCGTTACATGCCTTAATTGTTGAATTGTTCAATCAGACATTCCGTTCATCTCGAGCAACAAATGCTCGAGAGGCTCCCGAAAGGCATGCCGTACTCTCTGGGAAGGAATAGCCTGCTGAAAGAAACGTTTTCTTTTACCTGGTATGGCGAAGTAGCGAGGCAGGAAGCGTTTATTTTATCAACATACGTTGCCCTGTTTCTACTGCTTGAAATTTTTCGTTATTTTACCCCATGTAAGATATGTATTTCTGAAATTTCATAACTGCTTAAAGGAAAAAGCGCATCGGGCACTTCAATAAATACAGTAGCTTCGGAGGTCATCCGCAGTACCATGCATGCATAAAACCCTTCGCGGTGAAACGTGATAATAATTTAGCAATAACGTCGCCGAAAGCAAAAACAAGAGCAATAGAGGGATAAAAAGAAGTGTAATCAATATATGCATAAAAAGGCAGCAGTGCATTGCCACGCTTTCCCTGCGCTTTGCTGTCACTTGTATGTATTCTATGCAGCTTTTGGTCTTTAAACCTCCCGCACCATACCATCTGTTCAGAGTGGTGCCGCGTATCTGTGCTGACCACATATATTGTTCTCTGCAGAGGCTGCTACTGTCTCCCGTCAGCCTCATCTCAGAAGGTATGTGAATATTTATCTCACATCCTTAGTAAACTGGTTCATTGAAGACAAGAATTGAACACAGCGTGTAGGAGAGTAAACGCGAGCTATTTGATATTCCAGTCCAAATTAAGTAGGAATGGGCATGAGCTGTAGATTTACGGTGAAGGCATAATAACGATAGCAGATAAGAGTAACAGAGATGTGAGAGTGGGCCTTGCCCTGCAGTGGGAGTGGCCAGTCTGATTGGGATGTTGACTTACTGAAATCACTCAGGCAATGAAGTTGTCTTAACCATTTTATTCGAAGAAAGAACTCTTTTCAGTATAGTGATATGCGCACGTACTGTTTGGAAGGAGATATCGTTAAGGAGCGGCAAGCCGTCGAAAACAGTAAAACAGAGAACAGTGAGAAGATTTCCGATGCGCTTGAGATGACGTTTAATGAATTGTTGGCAGGGGTAGCGCGAGCGCGCCTGCCCACGCCAGTTCCCACTACTTATCTCCCGTAACACTACTCGGGGGCGGCGTTTGAAATTGGTTTACATTATAAAAAAAGGCGTAGTTTCTATCAGAATTCTCCGCGGACACATGTACCACGCCGTAAAGGAAGAGAGGAAGGTGGGAGTGAAAGAACAGAGGGAGATAGAGGTGCCGTAGTGGAGGGCTGCGATCCACCGCGCTATAATGGCTTTCGCCTCGTAGCACGTCCAAAGGGCCCCCTAGAATTTTTCAACCAATATTTCGTCCTTCATGGCATATCTTGTCGATCGCACAAAAAAAATCAATATCGATATTATATAAAATATGTAGTTCCTTGATGCCAGTCATGCTAGTATTGAGTTAGCAGTACGTACCATATTTTATGAAAATAGTGGCCGTTGAAGACTCTTCAGAATTTCACAGCCTCTCCCTTCAGCATTCTAGTTAAGTGCAAACAGTGTCCATACAATAACATTGTTTCCGGCACAACCTTCTAGAGTCGCCACTGTCAGCCAGTTTGCCCTGAACCTTCTTAGCTAGGTGATACACCCACCACAGTTGCGTGGAGGAACAAAACGAAATGTGACTGTGAAATCCTAAAGAGTGGGAAGGGATAGCAGGTAAAGAGAAATGTTTACTCAATACTTCTCACGTTGCTATTCACTTCTTGCATCGTCAGCCTGTTTTATTTGTTTTAATTGTTTGCGGAGGTTAGCTTCCGTGCGTTAATCAAAAATATATTTTTGGAACCTCGACAACAAGCATGTCCTCCTTCCTGCAGTGAATCCGAGGACGACGGGAAGCTGCCTGTGGCAACCCACGACCACGCCCCTCGTTAAGTTGTATGCGGTACCCCAGGGGATCGGTTAGTCCCTTTCCCATGCTTACGTCAATGGCCTGGTTGGCTTCATGCCGACGCATCATTGGTATCTGTAAATCCAATGTTTTCAATGTGATGTTCTTCTCAACAATGCGAGACGATCAGAACCTCGTCTGTAAAAAAAAAGAGCTCAGCTCATATTTCAATTTCTTGGAAGCGAGTAATGCCAAGAGGCTGGATAAATATTATTGCCTGGAAGTCAGCGCGACCGCCCAGCGGAAGCGGCTACCAGGGGTTTCAGTGTATCTTCTTCATGTTGCCAGCATTACACAGCTTCAAAGATTTTAACCAAATATCTAAAGAAGGGATGTCTAAGTTCAGGAAGGCAATGCGGAGGGGCTGATGGGAGCATTGCCGAGAGCAATCCGCAAGCTCACATCTTACAAGTGACCGCAAAAAACGTTACCTTGAATTGCCATGAGACGGAATTCTTCATTAGAGAACTCCGTAGTTCGATTGCTTCGTCGGCAGCTTGTGCGGCGTGCAGGCGAGCGGGCGCTTTCTCTCGAGCTGGCCGAGCTAGCTTGGAATGTCGAGGATCGTAGCCGGCAACGAGCAATAATATCGAAGGATATTCGGAAACTTCGTTTGGATAGAAAAAAACTTTTCTCAGTGTGTAGGGGTCCGCTATCGCATCCATGAAAATATGACAGAAAATTCGATGTCAACGTATCAACAGCTTCGAATACTTCGTGTAATAGACTTCCTTTTCAACAGGGGGAGGTTACAGATTTAGGTGGCATTTGAGTATACCTCTTCCAACTCTGCAATCTTGCCGTGTTGAACACAAGGTCCCCTGGCCGTCTGGTCCTGATACATAATATACATTGTCGAGTCCTTCCATAAAGGAACAGTAGCATCCACGAAGAAGGCTCCCTATAAATATTGGTCCTCGCACTGCTTGATGATATTCCTGATGCATGTTTTAAGAGAGGCAGTGTCCCAAACTTGCTCCTGCACTGCTTATGGATGTCATGCCTTGCTTCCGCGCGTAGCAAGGGCAGCCATTTTTCAAATCTTCAAGTACCTCGCGCTCACCTCTTGTTCCCGAAAATCAAGAATATCGACTTGAGAGATGGGCCCCAACCAGCTGGTCCGTAGTGGTATGCACCTCTATGTCAAGTGCTCTGTAGATGTTTAGCGACAAGCGAAACTCCTCCTTATAAACTATTCTAATTATCACATTGAAAAGGCACGGAGCCACGCACGCGATTCAGCTTAGCATAAAGGCTTGAGCGAACTGGAGAGTGTCTTTCTTCATCATATTAATATTCATTAGTAGTAATGCGTTCTCTTAAGCGACAATGGTTTCAGGCCAAAGGAGTGTTGTTATATTGTAGAACAGTGTGCACAGCAGTTGATTACTCTTCGTACAGAGTTATGTGCTTATGTGCTTGATTGTAGTTTGTGATCATTTTTTTCACGCAGGTCGAGGCTTTCTTCCCTGCCTGTAACGACGCCGTCACGAATACTATACTGGTACGCCTCGAATGCAAAAGGTAAAGGCGGTCACTGGCACTTCATGCATTTCACATCAGTTTGAGGGTACAGTATAATACCACCCGCTTCCAGGGAACTTCTTTCAACTAAAGAGAGCCTCATATAAAGAAAGTCGAAGCGGAGAAATAAAGCGCCGGCGCCTTGCTTTACGCCTTCCTTGGCAGTATTAAAAAGAGCGGTTATAACCAGGGAAGGCTGACATGAGTTATGCGACATTCTCTCTACATCAGTGCTCAATGGGCTTTCACTGAATGCCGTACAGTATTCGTACAGACACAATTGTCGATTCATTTCCGGACCTTATGACAGCACACTTTTTGACATCGTTTTTGAAAGGCTGATCCTGCGCACGTCGACGTATGTGGATACAATTAGTGTGTATACAATTAACCAGATGAGCATTGAAGAAACGGAAGAAACGTAGGTGATATAGGACGACGACAAAATTGCCATTGATGAAATAACACCTCGAAGCTTCATCGGACATTTCTAGCTTGTAAGCTACTTTTACAGCTTCCATTGAATTGGGCGGTTTTCTCCTGATTGGAGATTGCTAGCTACAGCGCTGGCAGTCGAGCCAGTGGAGGTTTTGTGGGCCACGTAATGTAAAGTATGTGACGTCGGTGATCTAGCTCTCTGGCGCTGTGCCTCAGTAGTTAGAGTTCTCTACATCTGATCCCAAGGACACAGCTGCCGACGGACGGCTTCGGAATGGCGACGACTAAGTTTTGATGTAGGTGAAGCGGAGAGGCGTCCGTGTGCTGTGCGGTGTCGGTGCACGCTAATGATCCCCTGATGGCCAAAATTACCCCAAAGATCTCCACTACGGTACTCCCTTTTTTTACGGCACTGTTAAGGTGTCCACTCGAAAGCCTGACAGGTATTGCGCATTTCGTTCGCAACAATCTACAATTTTAAGCGCACCTTGCGAGTTTAAGCCAGGGGGCAGGCGGAGCGGTCACAGATGCATCCAGTGAGATAGTGAGAGCATTTCACAGTTTCGGACGCCGCGGGCCGGATGACAAAACTGCCTCTGTTCAAAAACAAAATATATTTTCACCTGCACTAAAATGTAAGAAGTGGAAATAAACAGTTTAGATAGTGGACTCCTATGCGGGAACATTTTATGTGAAAGTAAAGCCAAGCATAATACTAAAATTCAGAGGCGTGTAGAAGAGGTTAGCAGTTAGTACCTGATTTGGCTTTCATTTACTACACAAATTGGCTGTAATTTGTACAAACCACTGCGGAACATTCTCAATCTCATCATGACCAGAACGGATACATTTTGGCGAGAACTAAACAAGGGCCATATTAGAGGAAATTCGGAAGATTCTGCCGGCCAACATCTGGTACCAATTGATCCCCACGTATATGGGTAACATGAGCTGTGATGCCTTTGCACCACATGCTGTTTTCTCATGCAGCCTCTGCGTTTCGTGGGCTGTCACTGGAAGGGGGCCGCTCAGACATTGTGTCTGAGCGGATTGTACTTTACAGGTTACTTGATGAAGAGAGTGCGTAAAGTGTGTTTTCTTATCACACTGGACCCCTACCAGTACGCACATTGCACAGAAAGCGGCCTTTGATATGAGGACAAAATACACGAGCTGTTGTCTCGCCAACTCAGCAGTGTATTAGGAGAAGCATACGCGTTAGAGAAACCCAGGAAGCCAAGACTAAGCTATACAGTCCTCCACCACGACGCGTTTTTTTTTTTTTTTTGCACATGAGTAGCTTGGAAACATACCTCTGCCATAGGACCCAGAAATGTGACGCAACGAACACAATCACTTTAATAGAAAAAAAAACTCAGGCGCACATTATCAACTGTAGTATGAAACTGAACACGCCCTTCATCTCCTCCTCACCACGCAACTACAACATCTTCTCCTACACCCAAGTGCATCTCCTTTGCACACCTCCTCTTTGCCAACCAGATAGTAGCCCAACCTTCCCAGAACAACGCTAACATCGTTCAAGCATGACAATCACAAGTTGTGCACGCAAGTACATCTTCTTCGCACACCTCTCCTTGGCTAAGCAGTTAGTACTACAATCATCCCATTACAATACTAACATAGTCCAAACATGATAGTCACCCATTCCACCACATAGACACACACTAGAAGAAACCACCACACATCTACGGCTGCCACATATAACGTCACTCGTCATCATGTAGGTCAATCTTCCGAAACATCCTCAATAAGACACGTCCATTAAAACACCTCTATTAACCCTTACGTAGCCACAAAACTTTGTTGTCTGGGCAACTAGACGCCATATCTTCTTTAACCTTTTCCCCCAACCCACGCAGGGTGTAATGCGTGACTTATAGCACGAATCCAGTCTTTAAAGATCCAACTTTGTCTCCATACCTCTCATTTGAAAATTCGGCAGACCACCTTAACATGACCTACAGACGGCATGATGACACCAATAAAACCATTCACTTGTGCAGGAACCAGTCCCTACGTAAACAAGAAGAAATGCATCCTACCCGGCCTGTTTAGGAACCGATGCGAGCAATGAGCACATGTACTTGAGCGTAGGTAGGATCAAAACACATAACAGGGCCCACAAACCCTCCATGGTCGTCTGAGAAGATTATTGTTGCCGCACACTGTACGTACCCTTCTTAAAGCGCGAAATTTTGCGTGCTGACGTTTTTAAAAATGCCGATAAATGAAATTTGCAGTCGACAAAACGAAGCCTTTGTTCATGCCTACATAAGCCCGATACGCGCCTTCTGTAACGGTTCTCTCACCCAATAATCCTGCTTCATATTGCCACCACAACGCGACCTATGCTTTGTCCAGATGTCAGTGTAGTACTTGTACTCATGAACCATCACTCCTCGATTCATAAAGTCACGAAAACTTCTTTTTTATTAAACCGTTATTTTATCCTTGATCACATGCACCCTATTGATGCTCTGAACCAATAAATATCGCTGATAAAAAAGTGCACGCCCATGAGTACAGTAACGCTTTTACATCGTTACCATTTGTACCACATTGCCAGGAACTAGCAGCTAAAGAAGGCGTGAACAGTAAAGTATCTGCATTTCAGGACCTCACTTGACAGGCTGTCTCAATCCTGCTTAGGGCTGCAACACTTTCTATCCAACAACACTCTTTCCGACACAACATTACAGAAAAGCCCCTATCAGCCACTTTACCATCAAACCCCATGCTAATTGTCTCCTCCCACAACAACTACAAAGACTAGCACATTGAAAAAGTGACTGGGATAAAAAGCAAATATAGGGTGCGAACGAACAGAAGGTCAAGCCAAACGTGTACCTACTGGTTCTTCGCATATTGCCACCAAGACTATGTGATTGTCTTTTATACTTTTTAAATGTTTGAAGAACCAGCTTTTGTGTGTGGACTGGAAAGATTGGTTTTTCTTTCCAAATATCGAAATCAAGCTTGTTTTTATTCCCGCAGTAATGCCGAGGGTGACTCCAAACTACCAGAAGTCTGCGCGCGAGCACGGGCCTCGCTTTGCTGTCTGCGGTACCACGGCGGCGCCTGATCCCGGCGCGCCACAGGTTGTTCACTTTCTTACTCATGTCATGTCTGCTTCTGCGTAGATCCAGCACTGGTATCTCAAAAGACAGTGTATCCAATTGATTTTTTTTTCGTTTCTACTTATTGAACCAAGAGTATTAACAACAACGCTAGAAATAATGCATCATTGATCATATTTATTTCCTGGAGGCAAGTGAGGCCTCCAGGCAGAATAAATTCTTTGTTTGGAGGTACGTGACGGCGCCCGAGCGGAAATGATCACTGCACGTTTCTATCCACCTTCATGGCGTCCGTGATTTTGCCACATTTGCACAGCATCGGGGAATAATTTAACCACCAAGCATGTAGATACCCCTAAGAGATATCTGGTTGTATGAACTGCAACATTGACATTGCCGAGCACAATTTGCCAACTTGGACCGCCTCGGAGGCCTTTCCTCCTAGCTAGGGTTCGACTCACTCTTCTGGGATGAAATGTTTGCCAAAGTGGACATGGGCCAAATGAAATTTTGGCATGGGACCTGTTTCCAGAGCATTTCATAGTTTTTGTTCGGCACCATATATCGAACCCGGTACCATCCGAACGTGAGGCGGGAGCTGTAAAACATAGCTACCGCTTTGATTTAGCAGACAAAGGGCGTTACAGCCACTTCATGCCACATATGCGTTTATTTGCTGATCATTGCACTGTTCTGTAACTGATGTGTACCTTATGCGCCAAGTTTTGCAAAGCGTCTTTTCAGTCTGCGATCACCATTTTCGAAGGTTGTCTAAAAGAGCCTACGTTCTTAAATATGGTCCCTCTGAGTGGCTCCGCAGCGCACCGCTTTAGTTACTTTCCCAAACCTCTTCAAGCGAAGAATTAAAACATTACTTCTTTTCTATCTTTTTTATAACAAGCCTTCTCAGAGCAGCATCTCTCCGGGCTCTCAGAGTGGCCATCTGTCCAATGGTTGCACCAGTGTCTTGCTGTGGCCTTTGGGGACTTTCAGCTACAAGACGATGAGGTAGGCTGGTCATTCCTGTATTCGTGGGGTGCCGCCAAACTTCTCACTGTAGAGGCAATATGTCCTTAAACGATGCAGCACTGTGCGACGCAGTTTTGCCTTTCGTTATGCCTGTCATACCATGAAACCTATTTCTGTTAGTCACAACAAGCACGATTGCCTCTTGTAAAAGTGCGCAGTCTATAAAAACGTTGCGCAATCCTATGTTCAAGCTCTATAGCTTGTTGTTATACTTTCATTCTTTGTTTAGTTTGTACATTTAGGCTCCCGAGTATACAGTAGCTGCGTCAAATTGGGGGCGACATCCTGGTTAAACAGCGAATTAGGCTTTCTGTTCCCAAATTACCGCATAAAAATCCATAAGCACCTTTTGCTTCATCAGGGGCGTGCACGGAAAGTGGCTGTCCGCTGTATGCGTGACCAAAAAACAGATCCATTGCGAATACAACACAATGCAAGATACTTTGTTGGGCGAGTTTCTTGTCCTTGTCTTCGTGTTCGCGCTGTTTATATTAACAACACAATGCAAATCACAAGCCAAAAAAAAAATACCGAATCGAGTTACGATTACTTTGCTATAATTCCTTAATGACATTACATAATGACTAGCCACATAGTCATAGCCCGAATCGAAGTCATAGCGAAAATTCAGTCAAGAAGTGCTGTGCCTAAAATATAGTGGCCATTGTGCCATGCGGCAGCAGTTCCTCATAGGCGGTGAATGATGCTTCGAGTAAAAAGGGTAACTACTGTTTCACATTCCTCCCTGCCTTTATGGCATGGTACAAGTGTACGCGGAGAATTGTGACAGATACTGCGCCTTTCTTATCCTGTAAATCAATTTCAAACGCCGCTGATGCCTGCTGTACTAACGCCTCCTAGACATCTGTGTCTGATTCTGTTTGAAGGGCGCACGGACGCCTGGATTGTACGCCTGGTGGGATGAGATTTGTATATGCATTAATCTCCTTGTGACGTCATGACCTGTCATAAGAGTGCATCGCGCGCCTCTTGTCGAACACAACCAGCATTCCATTGAACGCATCAAAGTTCACCGGCTTTCTATAAAGCGTCTACACGGAAAGAAAGGCACAGTATCTGTCACTCGAGTAATCTTGCTACCATTCTCACTGTAGACAAGGGGAATTATGAGCGTTTCACGACCCGGGGCGTGGCGCAATGGTAGTGCGCGGGGCTTGGGGATCCAAGGGGTGGAGGTTTGATTCCCCGGTGGGAGACAAGATTATTATTTTTTTAAGCCATTAAAAGCCATAAATTGAGTAATTACAGGCTTTTACCTTGAAATGCAGCAATGCAATGCCACGTTTTCCCTGCGCTTTGCTGTCACTGGTATGCACTCTATGTTGCTTTTGGAATTTAAACCTCAGGCACCATGCCATTTGTTCAGAGTGGTGCCGCGTATCTGTACTGACCACATATTGTCATCTGCAGAGGCTGCGACTGTCTGCCGTCAGCCTCATTTCAGAAGGTACGTGAATAATTCTCTCACGTCTTTAGTAAACTGGTCCACTGAATAGAAGAATTGAGATGAGCGTGTCGGAGAGAAACGCGAGCTATTTGATAATTCTAGTCCAAATCAAGTATAAATGGACATGAGCTGTAAATGTAAGGTGAAGGTATATTAACGATAGCAAATAAGGGTAACAGAAATATGAGAGTGGGCCAGTCTGATTGGGATGTTGATCTACTGAAATTATCCAGCGATTAAGTTTACTCAACTATTATATCCCAAGAAAGGACTCTTTTCAGTATAGTGATATAAGCACGTACTGTGGAAAGGAGATATTAATGGTATACGTGATCTCGAAAAAAATCTAAATCATCGAAGTGCCGCAACGCAGCCAATTTACCTGACATATACCCAACTCTTGGAGCAAACCTGTCCTCTAATACCTGCGCAAATTTCAGGCTGTTCTCGCGACATCACAAAAGTATTTTGTTCCGTAGAAGCTACCTGTCTCCCGCTTATTTTTTGTTGCCAATATTACCTTTCATTTGCTGCGGTTCGTCAGGACCAAGGCAACGCAAACAATTCATGCAGTAGGCCGAGCCTATTGAATGAAACCTAATCATTAGATGCTTTGAATCCAAAAAGTGATACTCATTTTCGTCTCTCGGAATCCGGTACAACTGGAACTTCCTGAAAGCAACGCACATGCTACAGGCGCAGATGCAGATCTTATGATTTGAAGTTTTCCCGTTTGCGATATACTGCGGGCGACAAAAAAAATTTATAGCCGGAGGAAACTGAGGATATATAGTATAGTATAGTATAGTATAGTATAGCATAGTATAGCATAGTATAGCATAGTATAGTATAGTATAGTATAGTATAGTATAGTATAGTATGGTATTGTACGGTATGGTATTGTAAAGTATGGCATATTATAGTATAGTATAGTGTAGTGTAGTATGGTATGGTATGGCATAGTATGGTATGGCATAGTGTAGTATGGCATAGTATAGTATAGTATAGTATAGTATAGTATAGTGAAGTATAGTATAGTATGGTATGGTATTGTACAGTATGGCATATTATAGTATAGTATAGTATAGTGTAGTGTAGTATGGTATGGTATGGCATAGTATAGTAATACTATAGTATAGTGTAGTATAGTGTAGTATAGTGTAGTATAGTGTAGTGTAGTGTAGTGTAGTGTAGTGTAGTGTAGTGTAGTGTAGTGTAGTGTAGTGTAGTGTAGTGTATTATTCACTTCTTGTAACGTTGCTACTCACATCTTGTATCGTCAGCCTGTTATATTTTTGTTTCACTTGTTTGCGGAGGTTAGCTTCCGTACGTTAGCTGAAAAAAAAAATACGAGGGACCTTAGTGACTAAAGCAGTGAAAGGCGGAAGACTGAGTGCCGCATTCTGCTACGCAACTGTTGCGCATGTAGCGATGAATGCTGCTACAAGTAAAGTGAGTGACTACTGTTACATTCTGCTAGTACATTGAGCTGTCAAGTAGTGACGAGTTTCGAGAATGTTCCAAGCATTGTCTACACAACGCTAGAAATGTTTATGCTTAGATCATCAATTAGGCAATAATTAGTTATAAATTAATGCGTCAATAATTAGTAAACGGTCATTTGTCATTGATAATTATTTATTAGTAAAAATTGAATTAGCAATTAATTAAACTTATTCATTGATTTTTATATGGCCATATATGGCATGCATTCGCGCATACTGTGGTAGTGCTCTACGATTGGTCGAGACCTCCATGACGTCATCCCGTCTCGACCAATAAGAGCCGCCCCAAAAGTGGAACACACTTTGTCCACAACAGTATGAGCCATGAAAGGCTTCCGCTTTAATATATTTTTGGAATCTCGACCGCAAGCATGTCCTCCTTCCCGCAGTGAATCCGAGGACGACGGGAAGCTGCCTGTGCCAACCCACGACCAAGCCCCTCGCTCATTTGTATGCGGTACCCCAGAGGCGCTTACCCTGACATTGGCTGGTTAGTCCCTTTCCAATGCTTACGCCAACGTCCTGGTCGGCTTCATGCCGATGCTTCATGAATGTCTGTAAATCCAGTGTCTTCAATGTGATTTTATTCTCAATAAATCGAGAGGATCGAAACCTGGTCTAGAAAAAACGTGTAACTCATATTTCCATTTCCTGGAAGCAAGTAATGTTAAGGGGCTGGATAAACCTCATGGTCAGGAAGTCAAGGACCCCGCCTGGAAGAAGCGGCTACCAGGAGTTTCCGTGCATCTTCATTGCCTTCATGTTCCCAGCATTACACAGCTTCAAGAAAGACTTCACCCACATATGTAATAAAGGGATGTCTAAGTTCTGGTAGGCAATGTGAAGGGGGCTAATGTGAGTATTGCCGAGAGCAATCCGCCAGCTCACATATTACAAGTGGCCGCAAAAAAGGTTGCCTTGAATTGCCATGAGACAGAATTCTTCATTAGAGAACTCGTAGTTTGATGGCTTCTTCGGCAGCTTGTGCGGCGTGCAGGCGAGCTGGAGCTTTCTCTCGAGCTGCCCGAGCCAGCTTGGAATGTCAAGAGTCGTAGCCGGCAACGAGCAATAATATCTAAGAATATTCGGCAACTTCGTTTGGATAGAAAGGGAATTTTCTCAGTGTGCAGGGGTCCGCCATCGTCCATGAAATAATGGCAGAAAATTCGATGTAAACTTATCAACGGCTTGGAATTGTTCGAGTAATAGACTTCCTGTTCCACACCGGAAGATTAGAGTTGGATGGTATTTGAGTATACATCTTCCAATTCTGCAATCATGTCGTGTCGAAGAGAATGTCCGCTGACCGTCTGGCTCTGATACATCTTGTACATTCTCGAGACCTCTCTTACAGAAACCGTAGCATCCACGAAGATCCCTATACATCTTGGTCCTCGCACTGCATTTTGCTTGATGATATTCCAGTGACCCACCGGTAAAAATGGGTACAAGCGTCCCCCGGCTGGCGCCCGGCTCTCAAGGGGTGTGCGCTTGGAAGAGCCTCTGCAAACCCCGCTGCGCTCCCCTGGGGCAAAATAGTTTCCAACACTTCAGCCTACAAAAGTGGTTCTAGTTACCGTGTTTCACAGGGTTCAAAACTGAAAACGAGTCGTGTCCTGCACACGCGAAAACTCTGAAAAGCCTTGCAAAACGCTCTAAGCCAGCGTATCGAAAGACGTCAAGGTTCACTGTCACTGATGAAGTTCACTTCTCAGCAGTCCTCTGCAAGTCCAGATTTCCAGCTGTCTGACCCACGCCAAGCCACTGCTTATGAATGTCGTCGTGCTTCCGCGCGTAGCAAGGGCAGCCATTTTTGAAATCTTTTGTAGGCTGAAGTGTTGGAAACTATTTTGCCCCAGGGGAGCGCAGCGGGGTTTGCAGAGGCTCTTCCTCGCATCCACCTCTTGTTCCCGAAAATCAAGAATATCGACTTGAGAGGTGGGCCTCAACCAGCTGGTCCGTAGGGGTATGCACCTCCGTGTCAAGTGCTCTGTAGATGTTTAGCGACAAGCTAAACTCCTCTTTGTAAACTATTCTAATTATAACATCGAAAGTGTACGGGGCCACATACATGATTGGGCTTAGTATAAAGGCTTGAGGAAACTGGAGAATGTCTTTCTTTATCATCCTATTATTTCTTGTAGTAATGCGTTCTTTTTACCGACAATGGTTCCAGGCCAAAGGAGTGTTATTATATTGTAGAAATTGTGCACAAAAAGTTGGTAATTACTCTGCGCACAGAGTTATGTGCTTATGTGCTTGACTGTACTTCGTGATATTTTTTTCATGCAGGACCGAGGCTTCATACTCTGGCTGTGACGACGCAGGACCGAGGCTTCATACCCTACCTGTAACGACGCCGTCATGAACACTGTACTGGGACGCCTCGAATGCAAAAGGTAAAGGCGGTAACTGGCACTTCTCACATTTCAAGCCAATCTGAGATTACGGTATACCACCCGCTTCCAGAAAACTTCTTTTAACCAAAGAGAGCCTAATGCAAAGAAAGTCGAAGCGGAAAAATAAAGCACCGCGCTTTGCTTACGCCTTCCTTGGCAGTATTAAAAAGAGCGGTTATAACCAGGGGACGCTGACATGAGTTATGCGACATCCTCTCTTCATCAGTGCTTAATGGGCCTTCACTATATGCGCTACAATATTCGTAAAGACACAATTGCCGATTCATTTATTTCCATATATGTTGACGAAGATGGTTGCGTATTGAGCATACAAATTCTCTGGACATTTTAAGCTCAAACGCTCACCCTGTTTCGCACCTGGATGTTACGACAGCATACTTTTTGACATCGTTATGGAAAGGCTTATCCTACGCACGTCGACTTGTGTAGATAAGGTCACAGTGTCTATACAACTAACCAGATGAGCTTCAAAGAAACGGAGGTGATATAGGACGACGACAAAATTGCCATTGATGGATACGCACCTCGAAGCTGCACCGGACATTTCCAGCTTCCATTTAATAACGCAGTTTTCTCCTTATTGGAGACTGCTACAGCGCTAAAAGTTGAGCTAGTGGAGGCTTCGTGGGCCACGTAATATAAAGCATGTGACGTCAGTACTCTCGCTTTATCGGCGCTGTGGCTCAGTAATTAGAGTTCTCTATATCTGATTCCAAGGACACAGGGTAGGTCCCGACCGTAGGCACCGGAATGCCGGTGACTGAGCTTTCGATGTAGGTGAAACAGAGGGGCGTCCGTGTGCTGTGCGATGTCAGTGCACATTAATGATCCCTGATGGCCGAAATTATACCCCCTGTCCTCCACTACGGCAGCTCTTTCTCTCTGTTTTCACTGCCACTTTACTCCCTTTCCTTACGGCACTATTCAGGTGTCCACCCGGAAACGTGACAGATAATGCACCTTTCGTTTGCAATAATCAATTTTGCAGTTTTATGCGTGCCTTACGAGTTTTAGCCACAGATGAGGCGGAGCGGCCACAGGGGCATCCAGTGAGATAGTGAGGGCGTTGCACAGTTTCGGACGCCGTGGCCCAGATGACAAAACTGTCTCCGTTCATCAACACTGAAATAAACAAATGAAAATAAAATGTGTGTTCTCATCTGCACTAAAATGTGAAAATTTGAAATAAGCAGTTTAGAGAGTGGAATCCTTCGCGAGAATCTTTTATATGAAAGTAAAACGAAGCACAATGCTAAAGTTCAAAGGAATGTGTAGAAGTGGTTAGCAGTTAGCACATAATTTGCATTTCATTTACTACACAAATTGGCTGTAATTTGTTCAACCACTGCGGAACATTCTCAATCCCATCATGACCAGGGCGGATACATTTTGTCTAGAACAAAACAAAGGCCATTTTGGAGGAAATTCTGAAGATTCTACAGGCCAGCATCTGGTACCAAGTGGTCTACACGTATATGGGTAACATGAGCTGTGATGCCTTTGCACCATATGCGGTCTGGTCATGTAGCCTCTGTTTGGGTTTCGTGGGCTGTCACTGGAAGGGGGCATTGTGTCTGAGCGGCTTGTACTTTACAGGGCGCTTGATGAAGAGTGCGTAAAATGTGTTTCCCGATCACACTGACCCCTACCAGTATGCACATTGCACAGAAAGTGGCCTTTGATATGAGGACGAAAATGCACGAGCTGTTGTCTCGTGAACTCACCAGTGTATTAGGAAAAGCACGCATGTTAGAGAAACGTAGGTAGCCAAGACTAAGCTATGGGGTCATTCACTTCTACCTATAACACGGTCACTGCTTTCAAAGCAACTTTGCATGCGACACGGGAGCTTATCGAAGAAAAGTCATACAAGCACAGAAGGGCGCGGAGGTGGTGCTTCGCATGGGCTGTCACTAAGCTTTATGGTTTAGACTGGATAGGACGCAATGACTAATTTTTGGATTGTTAAAAAAAAGCAATGCTCCTCAGCAAGCTATAAAAATATGACAAAAATAGATTAGTCCTTTTCAGAAGGTATAAACAAACCACCATTATCTTGCTTATGTGGCAAAAGCGTCAACACAACACAACGCAATGGCGCTTTTAAGGTAGTGACCGTGCTATAGCTATAAGAGGGCGAGGGTGTACAGTCCTCTACTACGAGGCGTTCTTCTTTGCACTTGAGTAGCTTCGAGACAGATACATCTGTTATGATGAGAATTGTGTGTTTGTAGCCCGTGTGGACGATGCGCAAGTTGAAGGGTGAAAGTCGAAGTAATGGAGTATTTTCGGTAGTGCTTCGAGCCTGCCTTGCTCAGGGTTTTGCTTCATGTTAGCCACCTCTGGGTTAGAGCGTAGGAGCCCGCAGAGTGGACCATCACGTTTCTGCACCGCACCTGCAGCCGCGTCTGCGCAGCATCCATTTCGACACCGTATCTAGCGACGCAAAGGGGCGTGCAAGTCGCTACCTTTTCGCCTGGCCTGCGAGCGCGGATACCGGTTTGAGCCCATCGTCCTTCCATCATCACGTCATCTATTTGGTCAGCGCTTGACCTTGAAGAGGCACGAGCCATCCGTAGTTCGATTATTGCAAAATGGCTATTTGCAAATACCGATATGCGAGTGATTTTCCTGCTGCACTGATTCCTCCCGTAACAAGCTGTTGAGGTTAACCGTGTTCATTTCGTATTCTCCCAACCACAGAATACATTGCAAGATCCTCCACAGATGTGCTGCGAGAATAGCTCTAAACAAGCACTTAAGCTATCTATCAAGCGGGAATATTTGTCAAGTACCTGCTCCACGGGCCAATCATAGCGTATACGTGGCATGTGGGGCGAGATTTGACGTACCCATGCTGTATGGCTACTGATAATATGTAGAGAGGGAGATCAGTCCTTGAATTTAGATGCACCCCCATAATTCCACTTTTTTACACTGTAGATAATTTACGGGGTCGAAGTGCAGCATCAAAACAAAACGGCCACTGTGGCAGGCTTCTCGAACCGAACAGCTCGTGCCATGCATGTGCAACGCACCGTTAAACATTATTTTTTTATTTCGGCGGCTGGGAACGCCGATCTTAGCGTCTCCGCTTTACAGCGCCGCTGTGTGCTACAGGATCCGCCGCCCAGACGGAACGGCGAAATGTATGTGTCGACGGGGCAGGTGTGAGGCTGCCTTGGCGGCAGGCAGGTCCGGATGTAATCCAGCAACGTCCGAGGGGAGGTCCTGTGGAGGTGTCTCCATGTATGCTGATTTGAGGCGATCTATAAGGAGACGATCTCTTCTCGGCCATCCTGCAGGATAGTCGCCGACTTTGTTGTGGTCATGGTTAGGGTAGGGGGGGAGGGGGGAAGAGAGAGGTAAGAGGCGCTTTTACAGCGTCACGCCTTAGATAACCATTCGTCGAGGACGCAAGGTCTGGCTACGACCAAGTCTCCGGTAAGCCGCATGGGTGCACCGAAAACGAGTTCGGCCGCCGAAGAGCTCATGCCATGCAATATTATTCGCATAGGTAAGGGAGTAGCAACCACATCTGTGTAGCCATACTGTTATAAAGGAAACCTGCACAGGTTTCACATAAACGTAGTAGTAATGTAATCAAAATTCGTCCTGGTCCCGGGACCATCTTGATGCTGGCAATCCTTTTTAGCTCAGTTTGGAGCCCCGGACAGGCGATGGCCCCGGGTTGATATCCGGGAGCAGGACGACTTTTTTCGCTACGAAGTTTCTGCCTAAGCTGCACAGTTCCTTTTCATTCATACGGTTGCGCTCGTGTAGACGCAAACTAGTAATCGGAACTTCCAGTAAAACATTTCGACAGAAACCAGTGCTACGATGAATCCTCGCAGCACACCAAGAGCTCAGCGCCCATGTACAGTGCACTGTCAGAGCGTTACAAGGAACTTCAGATGGGTGAAATTTACGGAATCGCCCATTATGATATGCTCGTAATATGAGTTGATTTGCGAAGTCACGTACAATAAACCGTAAAATACTATAATTCGAGACTATCTCCTTGGAATTCGGTAACCTTTGCTGACCGGTAGTAATTCTGGGCACAAGTCACTGTAGTAACAGGAATAGCTGCTACAACCCTGCATGGTTATCTGAGAGGAAAATTGTTGCCGCATACCACTCTTTTAAAGCACAAAGTTTTGTGCGCTGACGTTTTTAAAAATGCCAATAAATGAAATTGTGCAGTCGATGAAACGAAGCCTATGTTGGTGCCTACAAGAATCTGGCGCGTACCTTTCTGTAACGGTTTTTTCACCCAATAATCCTTATTTATATTGCCACCACCACGTGACCCATGTTTTGTCCAGGTTTCAGTTTAGTTCTTGGACGCGAGGAGCCTCACTCCTCTTCATAAAATCAGGGAAGCTTTTCTATTTTATTTATTGTTTCATCCTTCATCTCAAACGCCCTAAAAGTCCTGAACCAATAAATATCACTGATATAAAGAAGTGCAGTTCCATGAGCACAGTAACACGTATACGGCATTAGCCATTTGTACCGCATTGCCAGGAACCAGTAGCTAAAGGAGACATGAGCAGTAAGGTATCTGCATTTCAGAACCTCACTCGTTCGGCCTTCTCAATTCTGCTAGGGACTGCAACACTTCTGCATCCAGCAGCACTCTTTCCGACACAACATTACAGAAAGGCCCCTATCAGCCACTTTACCATCAAGCCCCATGCTAGTTTTCTCCTCCCACCACAGCTGCATAGAGGAGAGCATTGAAAAAGGGAATGGGACAAAGTAAATAAGTATAGGGTGCTAACGAACAGAAGGTCAAGCCAAGTGTGTACCTACTGGTGCTTCGCATATTGTTACTGAGGTTATTGTGATAGCCTTCTTATACTTTTTCATTGTTTGAAGAAGCCAGCTTTTGTGTGTGGGCTGGAAAGATGGGTTGTTGTTGTTTTTTTTTTTTCAAATGTCTAAATCAAGCTAGTTTTTATTCCCGCAGTAATGCCGAGGATGACGCCAAACTACCAGGAGTCTCCGCGCGAGCACGGACCTCGCACTACTGTCTGCGGTACCACGGCGGCGCCGATCCTGACGAGCCACAGGTTGTTCACTTTCTTACTCATGTCATGTCTGTTTCTGTGTAGATCCAGCACTGGTATCTCAAAGCCCAGTGTATCCACTTTAAATTGTTTCGTTTCTAATAATTAAGCCAAGAGTATTAGGAACATCACTAGAAATAATGCGTCATTGATAACCTTTATTTCCTGGAGGCAAGTGAGGCCTCCAGGCTGAATAAATTCTTTGTTTGGAGATAAGTGACGGCGCACGAGCGGAAATGATCACTACACCTTTGTATGCACCTTCCTGGCGTCCTTGATTTTACCACCTTTGCACAGCATCGGGGAATAATTTAATGACCAAGCATGTAGATACCCCGAAGAGATCTCTGGTTGTACGGACTCATTGCCGAGCACAATTTGCCAACTTGGACCTCCTCGGAGGCCGCCAGTAGCACACACCGTGGAATAGTCATCAGACAGTTATTTACTGCAGAACACCTCCATTCAGTTGATCTCTGGGGAGCACATGAAGCTTGCATGCGAGTACGTGCATTTCTGCTGCACCCTCGAAGGAGCCTCAAATAATAAGGGTCATCGTAGGCTGATCGGCAGCCTCGTTCAGGTGAGGGGAAAGATGAATCCTAGCTAGATGTTAGGGGTCCCCCAACAGCTAATAAGAAATGACACAAAATCATGGCAACGATATCATTTTTTTCCTATTGCAGCAATATTATTTGATATACTGCCGCTTTGTTTTGTATTTTTTTGCTGTGTGATCGATGTGATTGGTGGTTTATAATGCATTCAGTCAAAATCAAACAAGAAAGCTGACTCACTATTTTGTTTTTACAAACTTTTTTGTAACATTTGGGCCAGATTCACCGGGGTGGCGCACGTAGTTAGGGCAATCGACTGCTGTGACAAGTATGCAGGATCTATTCCCAACCGCTGTGGTCGCTTTTCAATGGAGGCGAAAAGCTACGCACCCATGTGCTGTGCGATGTCATTGCACATTAACGACCACATGTGGTTAAAATTTCCTGAGCCCTCCACTACGCTTCTCTAGTAGTCTCAGTCGCATTGGTACTTCAAAGCTGGTAGAGCAAACCAAACCAATAGTTGCGGCAGAGAGTTTGTGGTAAATTAAGAGACACAACTACAGCACAAACCTTTCTCGGCCTCGGCAAAATAAGTAGAAAAGAAGACTCCCCTTACCAAACAGCACAAACATTGCCTGGTGCTAAGAGCTTGCGTAAAAACCGACAAAAAGTGAATGAAATACAGACTGCATTCGAAAAGCGTGCATAGCTTCATCTTGTTCACATGCTCTAGTCTTGTTCAGATGCACTCATAAAGAACTTGTTCCGTGCGCGCATGATGTAATGCTAAATCTAGTTTAGGTATATCTAAATAAGTGTCACATAGTTTCGCTTACCCAATTTTTGTAACTTTTGTATTTTATCACTCTTCTTGTACTCACAGCAGATGAAGGTTCTGAACATATGAAGCTTTTCAAAGCACCTTTCTCTGCATAACTCATAGTTGAGCTTTTGTTTGGTGGTAATATTTCTCCACTTATGTTTAAGCTTCTCTTTGCCGCAACATTTGCAAGAGATGATACTATTATCTATGTTAAGAATTTTTTTCTATTTATTTTTGTGTAATGACTACACTGCAACTTTTGTCTAAATGGTAAGCGTAATTTGCGAGTCTGTATCTCTTCTTCTGTTTTAGTTAGACTTGTTCTTTTTCCACCTTTCATAAAAGTCATAGCTCATTTTCATTAGATAAATTGGTTATTTGATATTTGTCCAACAACCATCATGCATAGATTCAGGCACGTCTTTTTGGCTCTCACAATGCGTTCGAAGCTTCAACCGGAATAATAAACAATTTCGCCCGTTAGTGGTTTTTCGAAAATCCCTGTTACGCCCTCCTCCGTTTTGCCGGTTCATTCGAGGTGTCTATCGAGAAGTTATATAGTGTGCATTTTGCGCCCCTAAACCAGCCCAGAGTGAGAAATTCAAAAGATGATACTTGAAGAGGAGAAACGCGCAGTCTTTCTCACCTGTGGACACCTAGGGTGGAAAAACGCAACTATAACATCACAGAAAATGTCACAAACCCCTCAACCATCCACCGTTTCTCTCATTCGGGAGGTACCAGGTTCGATCCTTGTTGCCGCTGAGTACGCACCGGTTTTCAGTTGGTGTAAGCTTTCTTCCACCCTATGGTTCGAATCTTCAGGGAGGAAATGCTTCGCAAAGGGTACATGCACCAAAT
Organism: Amblyomma maculatum; assembly: GCA_023969395.1. NCBI lineage: Eukaryota > Metazoa > Arthropoda > Arachnida > Ixodida > Ixodidae > Amblyomma > Amblyomma maculatum. The sequence continues at coordinate 1,189,134 of JAJIZL010019382.1, read as the reverse complement.
GAGGTTTTGAGACGTGACCTGTTTTCCAAGCATTTCATAGTTTTTGGTCCGGCACCAGGGATCGAACCCGGTGCCAGTTGAATATAAGGCGGATTCTCTAGCACAATGCCACCGCTTTGAGTTAGCGGAGAACGGGCGCTAAAACCCCTTCATGCCTCATATGCGTTTGTTTGCTTGTCTTTGCAGTATTCTGTAACGGATGTACGTGTACCTTATACGCCAAGAAAAGTTTTGCCGAGCGTCATTTTAGTCTGCAATCACCATTTTTGAAGGTTGTCCGAACAGCCTATGTTCTTAAATGGTCCTTGTATCAGTGGCTCCACAGCGCACTCTTATATTTACTGTCCTAAAACTTAAATATCAGGATATACGTAGCGAGAGGTACGTTTCCCTGACAGCATGTTGTGGTCACTGTGTTCAGCAGTGAGAAACATAGGGCATACACATATTTTATTCATTTTGCTCGACAGAGACTGCTCGCTGATCTATGAGGTAGCATATAAACGAAAAATGAGAAAATTCATTCTTCCCTAACTTTTTTTTATAACAAGCCTTCTCAGAGCGGCATCTCCCTGGGCTCGCAGAGTACCATCTGTCCAATGGTTGCACCTGTGTCTTGCTGTGGCCTTTGCGGACCTTCAGCTGCAAGACACTGAGGTAGGCTAATCATTTCTGTATTTATGGGGTGTCGCCAAACTTATCACTGTAGAGGCACCATGCCATTAAACGATGCAGCACTGTGCGATGCAGTTTTGTTTTTCGTTATGGCTGTCATGCCATGTAACCTATTGTGTTGTCGCTACAAGGACCAATGCCTCTATTAAAGGTGCGCAATCTGATGTTCAAGCTTTATAGCAAGTTGCTAACTTTCGTTCGCTGTTTATTTCATACATTCAGGCTCTCGAGTATATATGGTAACTATGTCGAATTGTAGGCGAAATTATTTTAACTGTGAAATATGCTTTCCGTCCACATTGTACCGGATATTGGTGCAAAAGCGCTTATTGGCTCATGAATGGCGTGAACGGTAAGCTGCTGTCCGCGGTATACGTGACCAAAAGACAGATCCAATGCCAATATAACACAATGCAAGTAACAAGCCAAGAAAGATACAATACCGAATCGAGTCATGATTACTTGGCTATAATGTCTTAATGGCATTACATAATGACTAGCCATATAGCCATAGCCCGAATTGAAGTCGTAGCCAAAATTCAGTCAATAAGTACAGTGCCTACGATATAGTGGCTAGTGTGCCGTGCAACAGCAATTCCGTATAGAAAGAGGTGGCGCCGTTTGCTGTAACTGCCACAAGTCACTAAACGAAGATGCTGCGCAGAGCAGGTGTGTTGAAGCATCACTATCATCATCATTCTAAATCAATGCACATTTGGCATAAAAGGTTTTATACTTTTTTCTTTTTTTTTTCCGTGGCTTAAATTTTGAACTTCATGATTTCCCAGTGTAAAAAAGAACGTCATATCAGCCTTAGCCCTCAGCAGATTACCTCGTTTAGCAGACGCTTTCTCTTAGCAGACGGTATCGCTTGGGCAGCTAGCGTTGCCGTATTGCCGTGTGCATGTAATTTTGTTGGGGCATGTCATTTCTCTGGTACAGCGGTGCGGGCAAACTAGAGCGCGCTCTTTCCTTGTAAAATATTCACGCGTTGCGTAATAGAAACCGGCAATCGTGGTATCTGCGAACCGGTATTAGACACCGGTGCCATTTCACTTGGACAAATGTTGTCTTATCTCCAGTGAAGAAAGCGTGATTGTAATTTGAGCGGAGAAGCGTCTGTCCATACCTCTACGTCTGTGAGAAGGTTCTTTAAAACTCGCCAATCAAATACCAGTCTCTCTTGTTAATGGTAGTCCAAAAACATTGTTGGTAAATCAAGTTTTATGCTCTCCCCCTCTCTCTCTCCCTCTCTCTCTCTCTCTCTCTCTCTCTCTCTCTCTCTCTCTCTATCTCTCTATCTATCTATCTATCTATCTATCTCTCTCTCTCTCTCTCTCTCTCTCTCTCTCTCTCTCTCTCTCTCTCTCTCTCCCTTAGACACGGTGTCCGTCTGGGAAGCCAAGCGAAATAGCCTATTTTGCAGACAGCGGACCGCTTCATGGCCTTCCTCATGGGACTTCCTCTTGGCCTACAATGACGTCACGGCGAGGATGTACCGCGCCAGATACCACAGCCCTGTGTTTTTTAGAACGCTAAATTTGCTGCACAGCGTACGCCAGCACAATACCTGGGACACCTTCATGTCAGTTTTGCGCCTCGCAAGCAAGGCCAAGAAGCCAAGAAGAAATAAAAATATCTGGTTCTAGTGTGCGTAATTTCAACTTTTGACGTCACACTTGCATGCCAGCTTCACATTCAGCCAAAGTTAGCTTCTATTTCTCTGCGCAGCGGCAGGTCTGAGAAAAATCGAGACTTTGTAAGAGCGGGAAACAAAAAAAAAATTGCGCGTGACTATTTTCTTTTGTGCCACCATGAACTGCAGCGACAAGAGCCCCGCCTTCGTCATAAAGCAATCGAAAAATCCCCGTTTTCGTGGTCCTGCGAGGATCCCGGTTCCCTACCGTCATACCGGGAAAAATGGATGACGCGCGAACTTTTCCGCAAATGGCTGGTTGAGTTTGATAGCGGATGCAGCGCGAAGAAAGGAAGGTGGCAATGGTGCTCGACAATTGCACCGCGCACCAAACAGCTCGGAAGCTCTCGCATGTGGAAGCTTCTTTTTCTCCCACCTAACACCACTGCAGGTTTGCAGCCTATCGATGCAAGCAGGCTCGCGCTGCACCTCGACATCCGAGAACGTCGACTGGCGCCGTACTTGAAAATCTCGCTCCTGCTGGCATTGTAGTTAATTTTTGAAGCGTGGACAGAAGTAAGCTCCTCCAACATCATGAACAGCTTCAGGAAGGTAGGCTTCGCGGTTGATGTCGGCGACGCGGAAGGCAGCGAAGCTTCTGCCGACACAGCGATGACCGAACTTTGGTCCACAGTGAGCGGTAGTGACGGCGACGCGTCGGAACGTGAGGAATTTTTACATGCAGATGATACAGTCTCGACATATAGAGTTGACAGACTGGCCTATCGTCGCAGCAGTCACTGGCACGGAGAACGGTGACAGTAGCGACGACGATGAAGTGAAACCTGTGCAGGTTGCGTCTCGCCAGGAGGCTTTGTGAATGATCGACTCCCTGCGGGGCTTTGTTTTTGCTAAGAACCTTCCACTGCACTGTGTTCATAAGTTGGCTGCCTTGCAGAAAGATGTCGGCCAGGTTGCCGTGAAACAGACAACGCTTACGAATTCCAGGTTTCTGCCCACTACAAAATAAAAGTTAGCTACGGCGCCCTTAGTAACTGCGTAGTTTATCATGTTTTCTTTGTTTTTTAGGCCTAACTCGATTATAATGATATTTCCATGGCACTTCAATATTGATATAAGTAGGTTAGACTGTATCACGCATTGCTATAACGTGCCGTATGTCGGACGTCAACAGTAATATCAACATACAGGTAGCTGCGGATGCGGAAAACGTTCATCAGCCACTCAGCCATTTTGTATGCTCTCCGCTCAACTGCATTTGCACCCCGCATGGTCAAGCGACCATATGAATTTCAAAAATGTGCCAGTCACATGAAGCAGCAGTTAACGCACAAAAGTCTTTTTTTTTTTAATTCGAAATGTTCGCCATTAGGCTCAGCGAAAAAGAAATGGTGGATGGGGGAATCCACAAATTTTCTCGACATAGCGATTGCCTAGTGTCCACTTGCGATAGCCACATTCATGATTCCAATGCAGGCGTTTCCCAGTAGTCGGTCATCTATATAAGGCTGTTAACGTGCTCACGATCCAGCTCAAGCCAACTAGAAAAGAACTGACTGCCTTTATGTGGATAGCGGTACACTTTTTCCAAATTAGCATAAGATAGTAACATACGTAGCACCTACATTCTGTAGCCGACCCTAAACGTAATCGCCAACGAACTTCGCTGTACGAGCAGGCGTTCATTCTGAAAGGACACTTTCTGAACCTCCATTCACTACCTGATGGCGAGGTCGTCAATCCTCGCTTCATCATTCAATGGATCGACCAACCAGAATAAGGGCATCTCCGGATACGTGGCGTTATGTCCACTAAGGAGAGGAGGAGGAACAGCCCCCTATTTAAATAAATTGATATAAAAAAAAACGCTCTTGGATTGGCTCTGTAGAATATTTCATGTCACGTGTCACACGTTATCATTTTCGCTGAATGTTCCAGATTTAGTCTCGCTCAGAACAACATAAATATTTGAGCCTGTCCTTAGATTTTTTATTCCGTGCATATTGAAGGAGGCCCTTTTTGTCTGGGTCCCCGGCCATGCAGGTATTCATTCAAATGAGATGAGTGATTTCTTATCAAGATGGACTCTTAATGCATCAGTGATATATCCCGTCCCGCGAGCTTAGCCTCATGGCGATTTCAAGGTTTCAGCGATTGCAGCACATGTCAGCCAAGCTACGTGATCCCTTACTAAATACCACCAGCTATTAGCATATGGAGGAGGAGGAAACAACTTTATTTAACGCATTGCATTAAGCGTTAAGAATGTCCTGGGCCAGGGTCACCAAGGCCAACTGATCTTGCAGCTGGTCAGAGGCTAACCAAGCCCGCCACGTTGTGGGAGGAGGGTGTGGAAAGTGAGGAGATTGGAGGGCGACAGGGCATGAAAAGATGCAATGCTCCAAGTTTGCATAGTGTTCTGGGCAATTTGGGCAAGCAGGGGAATGTATGATTTTGTATAGAAAAGATCGGGCAGGAGTAAGCAGTGTATTTCGTTGTATGCGTCTAAGAATGCGGATTTGCGTGGTAGTGGGAGATTTATCAGGAAGAGGAAGTGTATGGAGTGTTTCTCTAATGTAGTCGTAGTGAACGTTGATTTCTTTTTTGTAGTGAAGAGTAGTGTCCCACGTTGGTGGATAAGGCCAGGGAATCCCAGGCGCCCGGTGTCGAAGTTCGCGGGCGAGGCGACGCACTACCTCATTGCCTGGGATTCCAGCGTGACCAGAAATCTACCTCAGTGTTACAGTGTGGGGACGTAGTTTAGTAAGAGCTCTGTGTAGATCATCGTGTAGTTCTTCAGGAATGCGACCCGTGTGAATGGCGCGTATAGCTTGTATTGAATCAGTGTATATGGTATATCCTGAAGGGTTAGGGGGTGCTTGTGCGAGGTCTTGAATACAGGCAACTATTGGTAGGGTCTCGAGAGTCGCTGTAGGAGGAGGATCTATGTAAGGACCGAGGGTATGCGTCACTACATCGCTACAGCTCTGAATTGAGTAAGCAGCCGCTCCGACGTTAGTTCGTGATGCATCTGTGTAGACGATCGTGGAATCTGTCGGGTGAACATAGTTGGTAACGCGAGCGGAACGTCTGCCTGTGTTAGTGTCGGGTGCAACGTTTTTTGGAATGGGGATTATTCTGAGGTTATCCGGGAGCGAAGAAGGAAGGGTAATTATAGGGAGGTCTATAGGTTTGAGTGCAACCTGCTGTAGTATCCAATGTCCTTGTTTGGTGCTAGAAAGACGTGCTATTTGCCGGTCGCGATGTTGTTGTATGAGGTCTCCCAGGGGCAAGAACAGCCCCGTAAAGTATAGGCGCTCCGTGGACGTATGTACAGGGACGTTAAGGGCGGCCTTGTACAATATGTGTAGCGCAACCTCAATCTGATGTCTCTGGCGACAAGTTAGTGTAAGGTAAGGAATCGTGTATAAACTTTTGCTAAGTGCTAATGCGTGGACAAGCTGCCTGACTTGACCCTCTCGTAGCCCGGCGTGCTTATTGACTATGCGGCGAACTAGATGCGTAAGCTGATTGCAAACTTTAACGGTTGTACATACATTGGCCTGATTGGTTGACTCATGGATATGAAGTCCGAGGATCCGGCAGGATGATACACGAGGGATGGGGTGACCTGCCATTGTGAGATTGATCAGCTGGTTATGTTGGCGTTGATAGCGAGTTTTTGCAATCAGCAGCAATTCGGATTTTTCAGGTGCGGGAGATAGCCCTACTTTATCAAGGTAACTAACGATTGCTTCGATACCTTGCTGTAGGGTCTCCTCTACTGCTCCAGGAGACCCAGAAGTGCACCAAAGAGTAAGGTCGTCTGCATAGAATGTGTGTTTTAGGTTTGGGATAGACGCTAAAGTACGAGATAGGGGAGCCATTGCAAGGTTAAAAAGGGTGGGTGACAGAATAGCGCCCTGAGGAGTACCACGTGTGAGAGGGAAAGGATCAGATATCGAATCGGGAAGACGGAACTTGGCCGTGCGGTCGCGGAGAAATACTGTGAGGTAGCCATACATCTTTGGACCACAGCCTGTAGAGGCAAGGATATTTAATAGAGGATCGTGGGCAAGGTTATCAAAAGCTTTTCGCACATCAAGGGCCACTATGGCTTGGATCTGGGAAGTGGGCGGAGGGTCAAATTCGTGCATGAAGAGAAAAAATAGGTCCTGAGTAGACACACCTTTTCGGAAGCCAATTTGTTGAGGGGGAAAGAAATCTATGGATTCAAGATGAGTCTCGTGCCGATTGAGCACCATCCGCTCCATGGTTTTTCCCAGGCATGATGTTAAAGAAACTGGGCGGAGGTTTTGAAGCGCAGGTTTTTTGCCTGGCTTTGGAAGTAAGGTTATAAGTGATTGTTTCCAAGATGCTGGGAGTGTGCTTTCTTCCCAATGCAAGTTTATAATGCTCAGAAAATGTTCTTTGTCCTTGTCAGAGAGATTTCGAATGAGTGAGTATGTAATCTGGTCTTAACCTGGGACTGACTTCCGCTTTAGCTGTTCTAGCGCCCAGTCGAGATCCCAGAGGGTAAACGGCTGATCGAGTTCTACATTGGAAGCACCAGTGCACGGAGTATAAAGGCTGGGTAGGGGAGGTGGAATGTAGAGATCGCGGAGTTGGGCTGTTAAGGCATCCGCGCCTAGTTGAGAATAGTGCTTCTCGAGAGTGGGAACAGGCGCCGGTTGAGGCCCGAGTAGTTCTCTGAGTAAATGCCAGGTTCTTTTTTTATTTAGTGTGCCGTTAATGGTGTTACAAATTTTGTTCCATTGATTGGTGTCAAGCGTAACGCAGTGTTCTTTAACCTGTCGCGTCATTGATTGGTGTCAAGTGTAACGCAGTGTTCTTTAACCTGTTGCGTCAATTCGGTGACTCGGTCGGAGAGACGAGCATTGTTGGGCTGAGTGCGAAGAGTGCGCAAGAGTCGTTTCCGCCTCTTCCAGATGCGTACAAGGTAAGGGTCCGGATTATCTGACGGGGCTGAAGTGGAACTCTCCTGCGTAGCTTGTTTCTGAGCATGTTTGAGTGCTTTTGTCCAGCTCTGAAGACTGCCAGTAGTATGAGAGGTGTCGCGTATAGTGCGAAAGGTATTCCAGTTTGTGTGGGAAATTTTACGTTTACGAGGACGGGTACGGCTAGGGACAGTGATGTTACTAATGTAATGGTCGCTGAGCAATTTTTCATCTGTAACTTGCCAGGTGACCTCTCGCAGTCCGCGGCCCACTGTGAGGTCTGGCATGGTGGATTGTTGGTTCCTGTAACCTTCCCGGGTAATGGAGTTTGGGGTGTTATAAACAGTTAATTGTGCTCCGTTTAATGCGTCGTTGAGTATACGGCCAGGTCGGAAGGTCTGTGGGTAACCCCAGATAACGTGCGGGGCATTAAAATCCCCGCCTATCAAGAAGTCTCGAAACAATCTTGAAGTAAAGTGCATTAGCGGTTTGAAAAGCGTGTACTCTGTAGGAGGGTTATAAAAATTTAGAATGGATAAAGGGTGAGATAGGTGATCAGAATACAGTGTAAATGCAATAAGGTGACGTTCAAGACGACTGGGGACTTCAATGGTCTCAAATCGGATGTCCCGACGAATATAAGTGCTCACTAATGGGGCACAGTCGCTGTCGTGCGTTGCATGCAGGGCACGGTAGCCCGGAATACCTTTAAGAGCACGCGATTCTTCAATGAGAATGACGTGGGGCTGCGAGGGTAAAGTCAGGAGCCATTGGATAAAGAGTGTTCGATTGGTACGCAGGTTTCTGCTATTCCACTGTACAATGTGTATGTGATTGTTCCCTGCCATTCTTAAGCTACGTTAGCGCGCTTCTCAGGAGGGACAGAAGAGGATGCAGCAGTTGCTTCAGGTGATGTAGATGGACGGGGCCGTTTAAGAGAATTATTTAGGAAATCCATGCGTTCGTCATACTGCAGGAGATTGCTAAGGAGGGTATGCATGAGTTCGAATGCTTGGCGAATGGCGGAAATTTCTTCTGCAAGGTACCAGATAATAGGGTCATTTCTATCTTTTATGTGGCGCATATAATTCTCAGATGTGATAACTGGTGTGGAATCGGAAGATGTATAAGAGAGAGGTTTGGGAGGGGAAATGGGAAGTGGCGGGCTCGGCTTACCCGGTGGTGGGAGCGTAGCTGGCTTTAGAAGCGGACGTGGGGCAGCTGGCAGTTTTGAACTTCTTGATGCCAGACATTGGTCCGAGGGGGTGATGCTGTCTCTTGATTTGCATGCGACAGAGGGGGGAAGTCCTTGCGAGTCGGAGGATGATGGGGTGGCGTATTCTTCTTGCCAGGGTGCCCAGACATTTTTTGTCGCGTAGTCAATAGTCGCTTTGTAGTGGGACGCTGGGAATTAGATGGCTTTTTCTGTTCTTGGATAGAAGGTTCCAGCTGTTCCCTGAGACTCTTCCTTCGGTCATATGCAGCCTTGTGGCTCTTTTGGTCTTGTTTCTGTACAGGGCAGGTGAGGTCAAAAGTTGGGTGGGTTCCACCGCAGTGGAAGCAATAGGCGGAGCAACGATGTGGTTCATCTTGTTGGCTGAGCTGCGCTGAGCAGATGGGGCAGCGTTGATATGTCGGAGGGTGAGGGCAGTTCAGCAACCGATGACCATATTCACGGCACCTGCTGCACTTTAAAGCATTTGGTCTTTCAGGCTTGCATCTGTACAAGACGCGGCGGAACAGAATTTGTCGAGGTACATGGGTGCCTTCAAAAGTTATTAATACAGACTCGGTCTGTCCCATCATACGAGCAGACAGGATCTTCGCATGCCACGATTCAAGGCTTTCTAAAAGTTCGGCTTCTGAAAGACCTTTCTCGATTCCACGAATTACGCCCCGGCACGATGCCACCGGGGCCGTCATGTAAGATTGGATGTTATGAGTTTTGGCTCGGATGGATAACGAGGAAAGTGCTGCTGCCTTTCGGGCGGACAATTCGTTGGTGGTCTTCAGAAGGATGACATTCTGGTGGTATTTGATTTGTAGAGTCAGAGCCTGTCGCTCATGTGGCGCCAAGTCTACTGCTGAGGAAATTTCTTGAAGAATTTCGTAGGGTTTAACCTGGGAGATATAGTGTACTTAGTGCCCTGATTACGACAGTTTTCAGCGTTGAGAAATGTCGCCGGAATCTTTTGTTTGCCTTTCCTCTTTGGGGTAATCCAGTCAGACGCATCGAAATCTTCAGAGGTATGAGCGCGTTCTTCTCTGGCGTCTGAGGCATTGGCGCGTGCTTCGGCAGCGTGGGCACGTGTTTCTCCAGGAAATTCATCGACGGCACGTGGCGGCAGCGGTGCCGTTGCCATGGTAACACAATCGAGATCCGTGGCAAGGCTTAGCGAGCCTCGGGCATCATCAGAACCTATATATGGTCGGTTCTTAGCCAAAAAGCTATCAAATTCAGCACATGACGAGTCAGAATGATCCGATGTACTTGCCGAATGACGTGAATTGGGCGATGGAGGTCCCAGGGTTGATGGTCTGGCAAAAATACGGTAAAGTCCGGAGCTCGATGTTCCGCCGTCTGTTCTAGTCGACACCACCTAGCGTCTCTGTCACTTAGCATATCATTGGAACGTCCGGTCCTGTAAAACCAGGATGTGCGAGGTGTCAATGACGCGGCTGCGGTGCAGGATTTCCAGTTTTAACTTATGCCTATGCAGATGCGGGTGGACCCCAACAAACCCAAGCGATACATGCGAAGAAGTTTAATTCATAGAGCATTTCCTCCTCTCCTGCCAGGAGTTCGCACTTCAAATAAATACTTACCTGAAGGTCCTCTGTCTTCCAGGTTAGGCATCCCATTGTCTTTACCACTGTTACTATCGGTTGGTGCGAGTGCCAAAGGATTTGCATTGAGGTCAATATGCGAGATTATCCATGATTAATTGCGACTGGTAGGTTGAATTGATAACTCTCTTAAATTTCTTCGACATATGCTTCCTCCGGGGAAATATAGTTTTGTTTATTATTCTACTTTGCATGCTCTTCTGTCGTTTTTCATCAATAAACTCAAAATTCCGAATTGGCGCTATTACTTTGTCGTAACTGCCAGTGAATTTCCATGTATGCACCACTACACTTTGCCCGATCCCCCCATGTGGGTATGTGCCAGGTTTAAAAATATCAAGAAGAAGAAGAAGAAGAAGAAAGAACACCTTCTTGCTGGCATATTTCCTTGAGCTCTTGTTCAGCTGCTGAAAACTTTAGTTTTACAGACTTTGCAGAGGGTGCCGCGACTTCCTTATCGGGGACTGCACGGCTGACGCGATGAGTGAGTACGCATCACGCGTTTCTACGGTATGAAGAGTTCTGTGACTTCTCCATTTGCTTGCAACGAACCGTTTTAACCTAGTATGCTGAACCCTTCCGGGTTTCCTTTGCCTTGCTTTCCTACCTGAGGCGTGCGATCGATGCACTTTTATTTATTTAGTTTCAAGAGTTGGCCCTATGCATGTCCCACTGCTAGTGTTCCGCTTCGTCCTCGCAGTTGCAAGCCGCATTGTTTAGCAGTGTTGGCAGGCCCACTGGCCCGTAGGAGTCGTACATCTGTGATCATGCGCTTGTTAGCAACAAATTATTTTTGAGCTATGAAGATTCAGGGTTATCTGATTAGCTTTTCGGCATAGTCAATCAGTCGCAATCAATTGGGCAGTTGTTATTGAGTGATTACTCCCCGATATGAAACTGTTGCTGCTGGTTGCATTTCTTTATATAGTGCGTTTTGCTCTGACCCATATTATTATTGTCTGGTTTCTTTGACTGCTTCCGAAGAAATCTGTCCAGCCGTCACATCCCGAGCTTAGCTTGCGACCATATTTTATACTCGAGCGCCATTCAAGCCATTACCAACATATAGCGTTCTTTTTTTCAATCAGAGGGGTTCAAATGACTATGACTAATCTATTTCAAATTGAGAAATCCCGAGCACACACTGCACTGACAGCTTTCCTGTTGCTGATTAGTTCAACCCTGCACAGCTATCGTCGTGCCGCCTTCGCTAGCTGAGTGTCCGAGTTTCTACAGCGACTTCACCGCTAAGTCGTCTTCGGCTGCAGCCGCAGACTAGGGCCAATTATTGAGTCGCAGATATGCCTTGGAAATTATACGGGTTTCTATCCTAGCAAATGCCCTGTTTTTGCGCACGTTCACCATTTAGAGGCACTCTTTGGCTTCAGTATAAAGCGAACACCAAGTAAAAAAATGTCTAAAGATACCCGACTCATTCAGCCAAAAAAAAAAATATTACGACCCGTTCTTCTCTGTCGTGCATACATTGTATCACTCAGGTTAGCTCTTCAGGACGATTCTAGCAAATACAAAGTACGTAACCAGCCATTCGTATATTCACCATTAAACGTCAAGCGACCAATGATGGCAGCTTTCCTAAATCAAAGCACTGGGATTTCTTGGTCCTGAACATCGTAACGCTCATAAGAACGCGCTGATCAGTAACAACTACATAAGACAAAATATGCTCTACCCTCAATACTTTCTCGAAATAAAATGCTTCAAGAAAAAATTACAGCAGTAGTTATCTCTGTTAAATTGATGATAGCACGTGAGCAGTGGCTTTTTTATTGTCCTACTTGATTTAACACGGTGTAATTGCTACTTTTTTACGTAACATCTGCCTGTCATAAACATTCTGCGGCTATGGGCTTGGTGCGCTGTAGCTTCATATGTACAAGTGGCGCCATCTGGGAGCCACTGCGTCAGGTGGCTGAGGTTTAACCATGGCCTCTGTGATCAGGTCCGGTGGGACGGCACGCTTGATATTGAAGCTACAGGTTTACTTCTACTTATGACGCCATCTGGGAACCGCGTTCATAGGCAAATATTTAAGCCTTACTTAAACTATAGCTATTTACGAGCGAAAGCACCAGCCACGGTCACTCAGTGGTTAAGGCGCTTAGCTACTGAACCCGAGTGCACGGTTTCAAACCCGACCGACTCGAATCGGCTGCGCTGTTTCTCAATTTTTATTTTATCCAAGGTGGTGAGCCTATGATTGCGTTTGAGCTAAATATAATCATATAACAGCAGCATACTTCAACAGCAACCTATTCCCGGTAACATTTCTTCCTCTCCTAGGTGAAGATGATCTCACCCATGAAGACAAGCGAGCCCGTAAGTGCTCTTTCATGGGAAACTGCGTCCCACAGGATAGCAAATAAAATTGGCTGAAGCATTTTACAGTAACTCTGATCCCGTAAATTTGTGGTTTTTCTTGGTGCCAGCTAGAACGCCTGAAATACTGGCTACGTGATTCCGTACGGTATTATTACTTAAGCAATGTTTACAACGTTTGCCTCCAACGTGTCCCACTGCAATTCGCGCACAATCCGCACAAATGTGTTACTAAGATGACGGTTTAATGGCTCTGCTGTAGGTGTTTTTTTTTTTTAATTTTTCCCGTCAACGTGAACCAGTCACGCTTTCAATCACTATAGCGGCTGTTAGCAAGAATACTTTTGTCAGCGCCACCTAACCAGTATTTTACATCAGATACAAGTCTATGTTTCGCGCAGGTCCAAAACAAATATATTCAGAAGCCGCCCTAAATACTTGCGTTCATTAGTGGATATTCTCAATGTAAAGCCTATGCTTATAGTTGACTTGCCTAAAACTAAATGAGCCGCTTTTTTTTTCTCGCAGGATCTCCTCCACGGACGCCGGTAAGCATTTGTATTTGGACAATTGAAGCGTAAAATTGTACAGCAATAACCAAGAAAAAAATAAGACAGCAAAGTACAAATAAAAAAATATTCTAATGACATGCAATCCTGTTGATCCACTCTTACCTTGGCGTTCAAGAGGCGTACGGTCTTTGCCAAAAGTAACCAGGCCGCATGTTTCCCTTCTCGCTTGTATTCTAAAGCCAACATGGATTCCCAGAGGATAATAACTTGTTACGAAGTGAAGACGGGAACTCGCCTTTACTTTGCATCGATTAACAACTTCAGAAGTGGTATGGATTCTCTCCTACCCAACTGAGAAGTGAAACACGCAGCCTGGTTACTTTTGGCAAGGACAGTACACTTGTCGAGTGATAATTACGGTTGCTGAAACTTCATGCGCTCGCTTTGGCAGATTACCAGAAAAAAAAAAAAAAGAACATTATGACATCTATCAGCAAGCATCAAAAGACAAACCAGCTCTTTTGAAGCCATTCTGCTTTGATCGGCACATCCCAAGAGTGTCAAAATCGGTAGCACTTGGTCTCGGCCCTTCCCAGTAACGCCGGCTAATGGCCGTGCTTTCTGGCTTGATATTTCAAATTTTGCGACTATGCGTCATGGCTTTTAAGGGGGTATTGCTAGGGAAGTAAATATAAAAAGCAGTTTTTGATTTCATTACCAAACATAATACCGAATGTAAAGGGCACATTTGTGGAGCAGCGATCGCGGAAGAGAACTCAAGCCATTTTAAAATGGCGTCCCATCTCATGCGTGGCAATATTTGTACATGTGTTGCGCTAGCCTTTTTTTAGAGGCGATGTTCTTTTATTTCTTCCGCATACATTTTTTTACAAGAATCACGTCTAAGTGTGTCAACTTTTCTCAGCTCCTCACATCTTTATTAGTAGAAACGTCAGTTGTTGTTTTTTTTCATTGGTAGAACGTTTAAAAAAGCGTTAAATCCCATGTATTTTTGCTTTTTTCTCCGTACCATTTTAACTGCATGTGACCAATTTCGGAAAGGTACTCTACCATCGAAAATATCCACGCTGCAAACCAGATGATAGAAAAGTGCTCGGAATATAACCAGCCCCTATACATAGCACGGTCATGCAGGTAAAGCGAGATCAGGGTGTACGTGAGCCATATTTGAAAGTACTGGAAAATGTCTGTAGTGGTTGCACAGTAACCATAGTTCTACATAAGGAAAGTGATAAAACTCCAATTAAGAAAAGTGTTCGGTAAGGAGACACGATCTCCGCAGTGCTATTAACAGCTTGCTTAGAGAGTGTATTCAAAGCCAAGGAATGGGAGCAGTTAGGCATCATTGTCGATGGAGAATATATCAGTAATCTACGATTCGCTGATGGCATTGCCTTGCTGAGTAACTCAAGGGACCAACTGCAACTAACGATAAATTATCTAGACAGGAGAATCAGAAAGGTAGGCTTAAATACTAACATGTAGAAGACTAAGGTAATGCTGAACAGCCTGGGAAAGGAACAGCAGTTTACAATATGTATCGAAGCGTTGGAAGTGGTAGGCGAATATTCCTACTTAGGACATGTAGTGACCGCAGATCCGGACTACGAAAAGGAAATAACTAGGAGAATAAGATTGCAATGGAGGGAATTTGGAAGGTCATAATGACTAGCTGCTTACCGGTATCACTCAAAAGAAAAGGGTATGACAGTTGTTTCCTACCAGTATTGACTTAAGGTAAGGACAACACAGAGGGTCATGGAACGGAAAACTAGATGTAGCGTTTGGAAAGAAGCGTGCAGAATTGATCACAGAAATAACTCAAGTTAATAGCATTCTAGTCGACATCAAGAACAAATGGGCATGGGCAGGACATGTAGTTCGAAGAGACAATAACCGATGGTCTCTAAGAGTAACCTATTGGATTCCAAGGGAAGATAAGCTTAGCAGGGGGCGGCAGAAAATTAGGTAGGTGGATGAGATTAGGAATTTCCCAGGGGTCAAGTGGATGCAGCTAGCACAGGACTGGGTTAATTTGAGGAAAATGGGATAGGCCTTCGAACTGCAGTGAGTACAGACCGGCTGCTGCTGGTGCCGCTGCTTCTGCTGCTGCTGCTGATGATGATAATAATTACCAATTTTTGAAGTATTGGTCCACGTTATTGGGCCTACATCTAGCATAAGCATAAAGCAGCTAAACAAGATAGTTCCGCGACAAAACGAAATATGAATTATAATACAATTGAAAAGCCCAATCTTGAACTGTCTTTAACGGCGCGTCATCCTAGAGTATATGGGACCAGAGTTCTTAAATAATTTTGTCGGTTACGGCCCATCGCTGAAAGTTTCATATAGAGACAGGAGCAATCGCTAGAGGTGCCCTTATTCATCTGAGAGGATTGGGACGATACAGCCATTGGCGCTGTGCGCACACATCGAAGCGGAAAAATGTGCCTTAATATAACCGCAATTATTGCTATTCTCTTTCGAATGTTATTAGTTTAAAATACGTTCGCAGAAAGGATAACAAAGGGCAATATAGCGTCTAATAAGTCCTTAGAGCGAAACATTCAATGGCAACAAATACATTGTATTTGTGCCACTGGCCTCTAAAAATTAGACTGCAGTGTCATTACAAATTTTGTAAAAAAAAAAAAGGAGAAATTTGAAATTTGAGAGTTTAATGTGGTCTTGGAAACGGCTCAGCTGACGCTGCTGAGACATTCCTAAATTATATTAGCGTGAATCCTTGTTATGCTGATTTGTTGCTGCTAGTAATCGCCCACATGCGAACTTTTTACCTTCCTTTTACCGCATATGATATTGTGTTCCTTGTTTGTTTACGCTCAGTGTCGCCCAGAGGTGGCTTTGATTTGGTTTGTCGCGCAAGATTCGCCGAGATGTATCTCGAATGATTGCAGCCGCCCGCGTCCGTTTCCACAATCTTCCAGGTTGTTCGGATTATCTTTCGCGCGTTTACTTGGGTGCTTCTTTGCCGACTTTAAATAGAGCGCTGACGAGGGAAACATAAACTGTTAGTTTGACGACCAGCGAGCCCGCTTGCTTTATCGCTGCCGCCGAATCGCTTAGTTCCTTGCGGATACAAGTCAGTCCAATAAAGAGTTCATTTCAACGCTAGTGGCTTTGTTTTCTGTTTTCAGCATCGTTACCAACGCATGAAACTATTAAAATATGCTTCCAAAGGTCTGTATATTACATTGCAGAAATTTTAAACTTTTTCCAGCTATTGGTGAAGAATGATGGTACTTTATTTTGTATACTGCAAGTAGGGGTCGACATTCTTGGACTCAGTTCACGACCACTAAATTTTGGAACTGCAGAGTTTAAAGGACATAGGATTTTCTCAATGAGAAAATCTAGAATAAATTTTATATCTCCGCCCCAGTTTTTAAACTCTGGTTCATCATCATCAGCCCACTGCAGGCCGAAAGCCTCTACCATACTCCTCCAATTAACCCGGTCCTGTGCTAGCTGCATCCACTTGACGCCTGCGAACTTCTTAACCTCCTCCGCGCACCCAACTTTCTGCCGCCTCCTGCTACGCTTTCCTTCCATTGGAATCCAGTTTGTTACCCTAAGAGACCATAGGTTATCATCTATTTGCACTACATGTCCTGCATTTGCACATTTCTTCTTCTTGGTTTCCACTAAAATGTCATTACCTCGAGTAACTTCTCTGACCCACTCTGCACGCTTCGTATATCTATTAACGTTACACCTCGTTCCAAAGCCCTCTGCGTTGTCCTCAACATAAGTAGAACCCATTTCTTTAGCCTCCAAGTTTCATCCCAATAGGTGAGTATAGGTAGTATGGAACTGTTGAATACTTTCCTCGTGAGCGAAGCCGGTAAGCTGCTAGCCACAACCTGCGAGTGCTTGCCAAATGCACTCCACCCCAATCTTCTAGTTTTTCCCATTCAAGGTCTGGATCTGCGGTTACTACCTGTCCTAAGTAAACCTGTTCACTTACCCCTTCCAGTGATTCACTACCTATTATGAACTGCTGTTCCCTCCCGAGGCTGGTGAACATTACCTTAGTCTTCTGCATATTGATTTTCAAGCCTACCTTTCTGCTATTCCGGTCTATATTATCAATTATTCATTGCTGTTCATCCCCTGAGTTACTTAGAAAGGAAACCCGAGTCACATTAAGGAAAACAAAGCTAAACTAACGAAATCAGGTTCTTTTAGGACAAGTATATAGGTAATTAACACAAAAGCTGCAAATTAGTTCTGCAGCAATCCCCTTAAAGGGTCACAATTTTGCACTCTTCTGACTATTACTCTTCTAGAACCAAATTTTATTGTTCAAAAACACTGCTAGTAAGTCTCCTCGCAACCAAACCCTGACCACTTCCACTCTCTAGAAGCGACGTCGGCCACTTATTCAACTTTATCCTCCACAACAGCCATCTCCACCCTAATCGCTATCTCTCCACAAGACCTCCAGCCGTCAGAAGCAGGCGTATCGAGAGAACAAACTACCAACGCCAGAACACAACTCGAAATGCCAGTAAAAATTACAGGTGCCTTCGCGAAGCGCCACCAATAACCCAACACTAGCTTTCTATATTAGCAGCTACCCACCATACACAGAGAAGAGGTAGCAGTAGCACCGCCGCTACACATACATAGATTTAACAAGCGGTGTACCGAAAACATAAAAAGACTGAAATAACACAATGCTAGAAGTTCCTGGGATCGCCTGCAATTCTGTCACGACGCTGAGGAGTAAAAGCATAAAGACAAATTCGCCACTCGTCACACGGGATGGTCGCATCGAATTGTTCGATTGTCGACCCAGTTACGTTTTTATCCGCGTTTTCCTAGTTGTACCAGATATTTGAGGCTGAGGCTAGCGGCAAACTACCATTTTCTTTAACCAGCAAAGGTTCTTCTCTCAAAAACCTTAATTCCACTTCAGCTTTCCAGATAAAGTGAACTGGCTCTTAATGACAAATGATCTGATTTGAAAACCACAAGGTGTCATTTTAATAAAACTGTGCAACAATATGAAGGACGTATTTTACAATGCAAGCACATTATATAAAAGATTTTACCTTTTAAAGCGCCTTTCTTTTGTTATAAACCACGAGTGTGTTGCTTGGTGAAAAATTGTTTGCCTCATATGCGCGATCCATTCCACGCGTTTCCTGAGTCGATACTGGCTCTCTGCACGCAGGAATCAAACCCCATGGTTGAGTCGGTTTCTCAGAGCCAGCTGACGTCAACGAGCTCTCCGTCCCGATCAGTCAGCGAGGACGTCGACCAAGTTGCTGCGGACATCCACACGATACTGTCCACAGTGCCTGTCCTGTACAGGATAACTAGGGAACAGGCGGCACTTCGAAGGTCCGTTTTTCTCGTTCGAAAAAAGAATGGAGGGACCATGTGGGTTGAATTGAGGGACCATGTGGATTTCATTGCCTTTCACGCACCAATACATTATGATTCGAAATCTATTTTTTTTATTTTTTTTTTTCTAACCACTTCTGATTCAGTTCGGCCGTGTCGTTATTAGTGCAGCCATTCTGTCCTTCACAATGTGCAAAAAGGTATGTGTCAATCTCCACTTGTATGGCTGTGAGGTGTAGGCTTCACACTGACATCGTCTACTGGCAGCTTTTGCCTTCGTGATAGTCCTAATACAATAGCCTTAAAGATAAATATCAGAATCTCTGCACTCCTGCAACAGAAAGCTCACCCGCCTTGATTGATCGAAAATTTTCATTGGTTGAAGGGGCAAGTACTCAGGTTTCACAGTAGAGGCTGGGTCGGCAAAGGATATTTGGGTATTGCCCACATAAATATAGAGATATTTTAATTTCATGTACTATATTTTACCTTCTACTTACTCCACTACTTTTATCGTGCGTCTTGCGTCTTCTCTGCTACACCTCGAGTTTAGTGCTGGTCTTGTGACACACAACTTTCGGTGATCCTGTCACTGACAGCTATTGCTGTAACTTTTTTCCGCACTCAATCATACTTGATATGGCTTTATCCACAGCAAACGTGCGAGGTTATTCTAGAGATGTGCTCTTGATTTTAGGGCGGGAATGCTACTTTTCTACAAAGCAAAGCACTGTTGTTTCCAGGACGATGAACAGAAAACGCAAGCAGTACCTTTGCTGTGCCTGCATCATCGTTGTGTACATGGTGCTCATGAGTCTCCTGCTCTTCATTCCCCCTCCGGGTAAATATACAAATCTTTTCTGTTTTCCTGGAATGAAAAATATCGGCATCATTATGTCAACATTTAAAGGCCTCGATTTAAAAAAAAAAAAAGCTGGTGTCAGCGCTGCCGTTTACCGGCTTTCTAACTAAAACCACCAGCCTCTTTCGTCAAATCGTTGTCTGTACATAGGATGTCGAGGCACTGATTATTTGGCAAATTATAGGGAGATCACTAGACAGCATAACATGGCCGACTGGGCAGGAGCTAGCTGCCAACAACTTTAGTTCGTCTTGTGAGATGAGATAAAAAAAGATTAACATTTCAGCCCAGGAAATTTGGATACTGAGTCAGACATGCTAAGGCACGTTAATACAGCATTGTTTAAAGAAGGCGTTATGTCCATGTCGAGGAGCAACCTAACGTGGTAGTTGACGATTGAATGCTAATTTATATGTGTGAGATAAAAGCGGCACAAATGAAGAGAAGTGAGATTAAGCGAACAACAAAGCACATGTACGCGAACAATAATCCTCAAGGAAAGCAGCCGCTGACGGGAGCCATATTAACGTTGTCGACTAGTACACTTCAAGGCGAACCTCAAGATTCTACCAATCACGCATTTGTTCATGAACATCAGCCACGGTCTCCGAACATGAGTAAACATAACTGTGAGAGACCTTGACGTCAGCTTGTCAGCTCTTAAATACTTATAGTCTTTACGTTGATCCTGTCCCTGCCCTCTAAAGTCGACCACAAATATATTGATATGGTAGCAAGCATACTACGAGGCACACTAGTCCTCACGTACTAACCTCCATTGAAGTCATTATCCTCGGTTCAAAAGAGAGTCTAAAAGCAGCGGATTGAAGCAAAATAGATATATATGGTATCGGATAAGTGGAGTGTGATGTGTGGAGGATTAAAAGCGCAATGTAAGGCGCTAAAGATGACACAAATTTATTTATTGAAACTGCGCAGGTGCCGCACGGCACATGAAAACTTGGGACAACTCACAGTATGGTCTCTACAATGACCTAAACTACTCTAGCAAACGCAAGAAAAGTATGCTTTCTCTTGAGCCTTTCTTCTGTGCCAGTTTAGAGGTGTTCCAAAGCAGTAATTGTGCTGCTACCACAAAATTATAGAAGCCTAGGAAGGGCATGCGAAGAATGATGATTTTTCGGCGTGTGATTACTCAGAGCGGTAAAGAAGAAATTGGGCATAGGCAAAAACCAGATGTATGCGATAAGGGACAAGGCGGGCAACGTAATCACTAATATGGACAAGATAGTCAAAGTAGCCGAGGAGTTCTATACAGGTCTCTACAGTAGCCAAAGTAGTCAGGACCGTAATGAGATTGGCGGTAGGGAAAAACAGTCAGACGTTCCACCAATGATGAAGGACGAGGTCAAGAAAGCACTAGAAACTATGAAAAAGGGAAATCAGCTGGAGAGGATCACATAACTACAGATTTGCTCAAGGACGGGGGGGATATCGTGCTAGAAATACTGGCCACCCTGTATACGCAGTGCCTGGTGTCATCGACGGTACCGGAACCATGGAAGAATGCAAACATTATCCTCATTCACAAGAAAGGGGACTCTATGGACCTTAAAATTTACAGACCAATCAGCTTACTGTCTGTTACGTATAAGGTATTTACTAAGGTAATCGCTAATAGAATCAGGACAACCTTTGACTGCAATCAAGCAAAGGATCAATCAGGGTTTCGGAAACGGTACTCTACTATCGATCATATCCATACCATCAATCAGGTGATAGAAAAATGCTCGGAATATAACCAGCCCTTATACATAGCATTCATTGATTACGAAAAAAACATTTGACTCAGTTGAAACCTCGGTGGTGATGCAGGCATTGCGAAATCAGGGGGTAGACGAGCCGTACGTGAAAGTGCTGGAAGATATATATAGTGGCTGCACAGCAACCATAGTTCTGCATAAAGAAAGTAACAAAATTCCCATAAAGAAAGGTGTTAGGCAAGGAGACACAATCTCCCCAGTACTATGCACAGCTTGCTTAGAGGAGGTATTCAGAGACTTGGAATGGGAGCAGTTAGGGACAAGGGTAGATGGAGAATACCTCAGTAATCTGCGATTTGCTGATGACATTGCCTTGCTAAGCAACTCGGGGGAGGAACTGCAAATAATGATTGACGACCTAGACAGAAAAAGTAGAAAGGTAGGCTTGAAAATCAATATGCAGAAGACTAAGGTAATGTTCAACAGCCTCGGGAAGGAACAGCAGTTTACATTAGGTAGCGAAATACTGGAAGTAGTAGGCGAATATGTCTACTTAGGACAGGTAGTAACCGCAGATCCGGACAATGAAAAGGAAGTAACAAGAAGAATAAGATTGGGAAGGGGCGCATTTGGCAAGCACTCGCAGATTATGACTAGCAGCTTACCAGTATCGCTCAAGAGGAAAGTATACAACAGTTGCATCTTGCCTGTACTCACTTATGGGGCTGAAACGTGGAGGCTAACCAAGAGAGTTCTACTTAAGTTGAGGACAACCCAGAGGGCTATGGAACGAAAAATGGCAGGGTTAACATTAAGAGATAGAAAGCGTGTAGAGTGGGCCAGATAAATAACTCAAGTTACCGACATTCTAGTGGAAATTAAGAAGAAGAAATGGACATGGGCAGGACATAGAGTGCGAAGAGAGGATAACCGATGGTCGCTGAGGGTAACAAACTGGATTCCAAGGGAAGGAAAGCG
The DNA here is from genome assembly GCA_023969395.1 of Amblyomma maculatum. NCBI lineage: Eukaryota > Metazoa > Arthropoda > Arachnida > Ixodida > Ixodidae > Amblyomma > Amblyomma maculatum. Next base: position 1,167,184 of record JAJIZL010019382.1, on the reverse strand, counting down.
TAGCAGGGGGCGGCAGAAAGTTAGGTGGGCGGATGAGATTAAGAAGTTCGCAGGGGTCAAGTGGATGCAGCTAGCACAGAACCGGGTTAAGTGGAGAAATATGGGAGAGGCCTTCGCCCTGCAGTGGGTATAATCAGGCTGATGATGATGATGATGGTGATGATTACTCAAGGCCTTTTTACAGTTGGTGTTGTCGTAATACGCGGTTTAATATTTGTCCTGCTTTGTCTGTGTCGGCAGCAGTCCCGTTTCTTACCTGAGCATAATGCGCGTGCCCTGCAGTGGGTATAATCAGGTTGATGATGATGATGATGAATGCGCGTGCGCAGAACCAGTAATACGGCGGGTGTTCATCACGACGACACCGAGACCAGTGACCACAACGATGACGACCGCTACGACAGCTACTACTACAACTACTACTACCACAGCAACGACTACAACAACCACAACTACTACTACTACTACGACGACTACCACCACGACAACCACAACTACCACAACTACCACAACCACCACAACCACCACAACGACGACCACTACCACGACCACTACCACAACCACAACCACTACCACAACAACCACGACAACCACCACCACAACAACCACTACCACCACCTCCACGACTACTACCATTAGCCCTACGCCCAGCACAGCCAGGCTCCCGACCTCTAGCACAAGTAAGCCCTTTCGTGTGGAGCGGTCCACCCTGTGCCGCCGCTCAGTAGTTTTAACACTGATACATTTGACGCCAGGAAATCTCAGCCATATTGAAGCGAAAGCTTCACTGTGCTAAGCAGAGCCGCGCTTCTCGTGTCTGATTATTTTACCTTCAGGAGACCTTGACAAATGCTGCGCCTTTGCTTTCTTATTTATTTATTTTTATAGATTTAGTACATATTGCAGACCCGTGTCAGGGTCCATGTATGATAGGCATCTATCAATAAACGTAAGAAATATATACAACAAACAAGATAATTGTGCCTACAAAGTGACAAGTCCTATTAAATTGCGAGAACGGCATAACATTATTCCAATCGAATATTGTCCGCAAAAAAAAAACGAATATTTAAAACAGTAGATTTTAACTATTAAAGCAATAAAGCAATTTACAAGCCAAAATAGGCACAACATGACCTGGTTAAGTGTAGGCATCCTCCTTTCCATGCTGTCCCCCCAGAAGTATAAGGCGCCTTTCTTTCCCCAAAACCACGGCCGGGCTAGAGGGAGAACGCGCTTCTTACGGCATTCGCAATGAGGTCTGTTACCACTTCCCGCCGCACCACTGTGAGGTCGCCACCTCATCACCGTATCCGCTACTGCCGTTCCAGTTTGATGGAAAGCGCGCACTCCCAGCCCGCTCAACCCGCATAAATTGCAACCTCCAAGTCCCCACATTTCAGTCATTATGGTTCACACAAAAACCGCGTAATCAGCGTCTAATACTTGCGATCTATTATAACTAGAGCTTAGTTACTACTCCGCGAAATATCACATTCGCAGCATCACAACTAGACTGCTGTAGAATGCACTGTGTAACGTATGTCTATGCACTTGCAGCAGAAATCACTAAGCATTTCAGTCTACCAACCCTCCGCTCCATGGATACTGTGGAATAAATCATCACGTAACTACCTTTAATTACCTGTTAAACTCAAACGACAGAGCATGATCTGATTATAAATTGGACATTGCATTTATGATGCTTTTGCACATCCTCGAAACTACCTAAAGGCCTGCAGCTCGAATAATTGACACGGGGCGTTACTTTGTTTTTTTCCCTCAAACTCTCTGTCGCAGTGAAGCCTAAGAAGCTGCATTTCCCCGTGTTGTGCACGACGAGCAGCGAAAAGTACGACGCAGGCACATACCTACCACCGGACAACGTGTGCACCTACATTTTCTACGACTCTGTGTACAAAGGGGGCGAGAAGCCCTTTGTGAACAGAAACCCGTCTGGCAGCGCCGACCGGTTCCACGCACACTTGAACCATTTCGTTGGGCGCCAGACATCGTTCCTGAAAACTGTACTTGGCGTATCCTTCTCAATGGAGTGAGCCGCTTATTCTTAGATTTTGTCCATCTGACACTACCTAATTGCCTAATTTGCCTAATTGCACTAAAACTTACACAGCTAATAGGAGTTTCGTAAGAGGGTGGAAGTAGAGGCTGCGTCATCTCTATACTGCAGGAAATACTACAGGCTGATAGGGATGTTCGTCTCTTGCGAATGATCACTGTGATGTGTGCCAAACATGCTGATTTCTAACTAAACGGAGGCTTTATATGGTAGAAAGCTTCCGAATATGAAAGATAACTAATGCAGTAAGTAGCCGCCCTCTCAGGCAAATTGTGGTTAAATCCTTCGGCGCTAAACTTTGAAGCTAGGATACTCCACCCAAATAGTTGAAAAGAAACATACAATCGAATTTTTCTTGAGGACAAAAATGACTGAAGATACGATTTATTAGCTTAGGCAATGCGAATTAGGGCACTGGTACGCGAGGTCAAATTTCAGTTTGGTCAACTCTCAAGGCCAAGCAGGCTTCACACAAAGATAGGCGAAATCTGTCAATGAGTCGCGCACTATAAAATTCTGGAACCACTTAATGGCTCTTACGAGGTCAGTGCAATAGTAGTGTATCTAGCTATATGCGCTGCACACTGAAATGAACTATACTCGATTGGACTTGATCGGATTACACTGGATTGGATGGGATTAGATTGTATTGGAGAGAAGTAGGCAGCCCAGCGCCAGACACACATGCTGGCCTAGCTGAACTAAGCCACGGCCAATTTTTTTCCAAACAGCAGCAAGGTTTAGAGGAAGCTTCAAGCTTAGAACAGCATAAAAACGCTTGGCCTGGTCTGGTTTATGAAATTTAACACCCCAAAGCGACTAGAGCTATGAGAGACGCCGTAGATGACGACTCTGGAAATTTCGACAACCTGGCTTTCTTTCACTCGCACTGACATCGCACACAACACAAGCGCCTTCGTTTTCACCTCAATAGAAAAGCGAACAACACGGCTGGAATTCGATTCCGCATCCTTGGTTACAGCAGTCAATGCCCTAACCACTGCTCCACCGTGGCGGGGTTGCATAAAAAGCTCTTACTATCACATCCTTCCTATATTAAACTCAATTTTAACTAATTTAATACCCTATGCTGAATGGTCAAAATGGTGGTCTGGAAATTTTCTACGACTAAGAAGGCCACACATTACCTTCTGCAAGGCTCTTCTCTGTTCTAGCATACCTTCCCGCAGACTATATCTCCTACATGGCAAACGACCAGACCAAGAGACATTCTGATCTTAGAAATCACTCTTCAGAGATAGACCTTATAGTTTTCTTAGCGGGATTTGCTGGCTTTCTCTTTTCCTTTCTTTTCCTTGACTCAAAGCATTCTTTTCGACCAAGCTAGTCATTTTTGTTTTATTTCAGCAATGGAACCCTTATGAGGGACTACACTACGCCCGAATTCAAGACAAACCTCGATTACACTTGGAACTCACAAATCTACGAGTACGGCATCATCAGCATGCAGCCTCCCGGTACCACGGGTCAAGATATCACGAATGCCTTGACAGTCCTCAGGGTAAATGTTTTTCTTTTGTTTTCTCTACACGTATTACAAGCTGCGCTTTGGTCATTAGTACGTGGCTGCCTAAAAACGACCCACCGTGACGGCTCAATAGCTATTGCTTCCAGCTGGCGATATCCAGATCGAGAGATTATAGATGTCAGCCACAATAGCTGCATTTTCGTGGTGGAGACATCTAATAGAATTAGCTGGGTTCAACTCTGCCTAAACCGATTAACGCGTGCAAATGCACTATTTGGCATGATTTAGCATAGTCTGCTTCACGGTTTATTATTAAATGTCTGGCACATAGTTTGGCAAATTGTACCATCACCGATATTAAACTTGCTAGGTTTGAGGAAATAAGCACTGCCTATCTCATTTATCTGTGGACAGCTCTTCACTGTTTATTATTAAGTGTCTGGCACATAGTTTGGCAAATTGTACCATCCCTGATATTAAACTTGCTAGGTTTGAGAAAAGGAGCACTGCTTATCTCATTTCTCTGTGGACAGCTGTTACAACTAGAAAGATTCAGTTGAAGTCGCATATGTTTTCAGTTCGAATCCCTGTACCAAGCTATCTTAGCTGACCAGGGGATTGACGCTAAATATGAAGCGAAATGCTATTCCACCCTGAACGCCGCAGAAAGAACTGTTCCGTTAGAATTATGCTGCGATTTCACGTGATGATCCTGGTATTGCTTCCTGCTCGCGTCGAGGATGAGGCACGTAAGGATTTTGCTTTAATAATACTTGCTCCTGTATGGCATCAGTCGGCTCTCAATGTCAGATGCGGTCGAGACTAACTGTACACTGCACCAATTAGGCATCTTACATTCAATCTACTACATGACATCACTCTATCTAACCATATGAATGGAAATGCGACCATATTCTTCGCCATCTTAGCACAACTCGGGAGATCTTTTGAGCAAATATCCCATCTAATAATTTGGCCCCAATTGTGCGGCATGATTTAAAAATTGTAGCGCTACGCAAACAAGCGACATGTTGAAGAGAGTCGATACACAAGCGCTGTTGAAGATGAAGTGGCCTGATCTATGCAGCATTTAAAACCCGAGCGCAAGCACATCGCAGCTTGAATCCGGCATACCCAGGGAGACTGTGTTTTCAAAAAAGTTAGAAAGACACATATCATTCGCCATAGAGTGGACGCAATACTGTGGTTTAATTGTCCCACTTATATTAAAGGAAAGTGCATGCTTGCACATAAACTATGGACCGCAAGAGGAGTTGGAAAAAGAAATCATTAATTATTTCGCACCACACGCTTAAGATTGGATAAGTGTCTACCCTAATTCATCAACTGCGGCGGAGGCTCTTCGGCGGAACAGGCACTAAATGTTGTCACGTAACATTCCATCCTCCATGCGAGCCAATATCGTCATTGACCATGCTTTACAGTCAGGAAAAATTTCCTAAACTTCCACGAATAAAAATACCTCCATTACCACGATAACCATCACGACTAGCATGTCATAGATTGCAGTTTCGCTGATGGTATCACAATAACCCAAACCGGTCTGTGACGCTGCCATGCGTGTGGGAAACCACGCACTTAATTTCGACATCAATTCCACTGCTCAGCATAGTCCACAGTGCTGTATCATCAAAATATATGACTCTATTACATCGTGCTCATATTCCCTGCCAGGTAGAACATAATGAGCACATCTACGTGTCAACAATTGCAAAGAAAGAAAGCTGCACGTGTTCCTACCGTGTTTTACCTCGAATACATGGCAAATGGAAGAAGGAAAGAAAGAAACCTTGGCGTAAAATACGGGACAACTCGTCCAAAACGTATATTGAATACCACTGATTTGGCGAAACGAGCAGCTCCTGGATCACACGATGCACCCGGCAGTTTATGCTAGAATGACCGGTTTATCCTCTTCATCGCTGTTGTTACGTGCAGGACATCGACCAGTACTGGCAGGGGAAGCATAACTACACTGGCATTCAGCCCTCCTCGGCTATAGGCATAATGATGATCAACGTGAGCCAGTGGCAGGAAGTCCGGACGCTGCTACAGTGAGTGATCACCTTAGATTTACTTGCGAACTTCTTGTGGAGTTCTTTTGTCCATGAGTAATTTCCTGGGCAATAAATCGCCCCGAAATGTACAGCGCGGGAAGTAAGCGCGCGAGACTGGTACTAGACTGCTTCATAAAAAAGGAAAAAATAAATGTAACCTTTATTGAATAAACGACTTCTCGGATCCGTGACCGGCCAGCTCGTTTCGGCAAACGAACGCTTTCCTGCTATCCTCTTTTCTCTCATCCGGTTTTTCTCATCAACTACATACGGGCTGCGAGGGCGGAAGGCACTGGTTACTAATGACGAGTCAGTGAAAGCTGAGATTTTTGCTTTCTTTGTGAGATGGCGCTTCGTAGAGGAGCATTAAAGATACTTCTTCAAGATTCAATCTTTGTGTAACGCAAAAATTATAGACTTATTTTGCTTGAATACCAGAAAAATATAAAAAGCCTCGCCCCCTCCTAAGTGTCACCTGCTACCGCTCCAATCAAAGAGACATTTTTCCTTTCTCCTTCTTTTCCTTTCTTTGTTCCATCCATTCGTCTTTCCTTCCGTTCCCTGTTCTTTTCCTGCCCTTTTCTTGCATTCCGATGCATCTAATTCCTTCTCATGCCACTGTATTTAATTCTGTTCTATGATAGAGAGTGGAAAGAGAGAAAGAGGAGCCATAGTGGAGGGCTACGGAGTAATTTCGACCACCTGAGGATATTTAACGTGCGCTGACACCGCACAGCACACGGACGCCACTTCGTTTTGCCTCCATCGAAACGCTCGTCTTCAATTTTAATTCAATCGTTTTTATTAGCTTCCACGTTCTTTCGAAGTTTCAACTAGGAAACTCGCGGAAAAGATTAAAAGTTAACTGTGAGCCGTTGAAATTCGTCCACACTTGTAAACACCTGTCCCGCATTACTGATATCGATCAAATACTCAAATTCTTGTTTTTGATTTCAGTTGTGCATTGTGCTCTTGACATGAACACCAAATACTTGTCTTAAGCTCTTGATTCACCGATATACAATGCAGTTCCAAATAAATCACCGTATAACATTCACATACGAGCAAAATAAAGCTCTAATTGAAATTTAGACTCACAATATCTCGCTTTCCAGGCCCGATAGGTTGCCATGCCATCCAAGTGCGATAAATAAGTCATCGCATGCGCCCCAACCCGAAGTGTAGCTTGATTTTAAACAGAGCGCAGAAAAATAAGCATGGACAAAACAAAACTACGAGCGCTCCGACTTCGTATTTCGCTACGGCGAATTACAAAAACCAACTCGTCCATCTTTCTGTTGTTCTGGTTAATTTATAGCAATTTCTTTATCCTGCATAATTTCACCAGCTGAGATAAAATGGCGCACAAAATGTTAAATGAAACTGTACATTAAGATTTTTCCGCACGCGTTTTCAATGATAACTTGACATGAAAGCGTTATTTGATACCATAGCCGCTTTTAGGTTCTTGAACGTTAAAATAAAACGTGAAGTAAAAACCTTCAGCTAATTTAGCTTACATGGTTAAATGCGAAATATCTGCGCCGACATGTCGCATTTCATTTCGTTTTTGGTTCGAGATTACAGTTTCATGTTCAGGCTTCAGCTAAAGGTCGGCGTAGAGTAACTGGGGGTGATATGGGTAGCGCACTTTGTAATTTTCTGTTCGCCTAACGCACCTTAAGAAGGCAGTGAGTTAGCGTTATGTTCGCACCGCGAACAGCTGTTGATTAAGACGAGAACTTGCAACTCAACGTGGAGAGTGGTCGGTGATAAGTAGCGGCGAGACCGCACTGCTCTCGTGCACTGGCCAAATAGTTATGTCGCCTTTTCAAACGCTGCGATGTTCTAGTATTGTGAAACAAGGCACCAACAATAGGCTGACGTTCGGTTCTTTCTATCGCAGAAGCATTTTCTTGCCACACATCTTCATTGCCATAAGCCACCTCATATTCCAAGACCAAGGCCGGCCGGACTGCCTCATTATGCCGCCTACCATATACAACTTTCCTGCCCGGGTGGCGTCTCGCTATTTCCCCTCTGTGGTGAGTGCTCTGCCATGTCGCGTATTCTCGTCAGAACCACTGTACAGAGTTGGTCACGCTAGTCTAGGACGCACGAGTGCTCCTGTACGGAGGAAGGGAAGTGAGATTCTAAGGCAGGTACTAACATTTATGCTAAAACAGTCCACATCAGACACGAAGACACAGAGAACAACACGGACAGAAGCGCTCCTGTCTGCGTTGTTCTGTTTTAACATGTATCATTACTAGCTGGCCCAGCTTTCTACTTTGCTGACATTTAATAATAATTATTGAGCTTCGGTGCAGCAGCAATATTATGAAAGCCTTATTGTTAAACAAACGAAATATACATAAAAATAGCAGTTTTAAGTTAATTTGCTCCGGTAGCCCGAAGTGTGATCATTAGCGTTCATTATTCTAATTTTCAATCTTAATTAGGTTCCATTGGAAATTACTCATTTTCTGTCATAAATTCATGTTTATATATTCCACATTAACAGACTAATGTTATTGCATTAGTACAGCTGCTTCTAAGCCTACACCAGAAGGACACATTTCAGCAGCGGTGCACAGTACTTGGCTTGACATTCTGCACTTTAGTTTCCACTTTTATTGGATATAATAAATTAAGCCTCGCCAAGTTATGACGTTTCGTTCCTGTTCTCGCAGAACGAGTCTGCGGCGTTGTTGAAGTTCTTGTGGGACGGCGGGGTGCACTCGGCGCTCTCCATCTCGTTCACGATGAAAGCACGTTGGTACCGGCCTCGCAGCCCGGACCTGAATTTTTCAGGCGCTGGGAAATTCGACCTGTACAATCCTTGCGTACACACAGGCATCAATCAAGACATCAGCCCCGGAGACGTGAGCATGCACACTGCGCTTGCTGGGCTTTAGGGGACTCCCGGCCGCTTAAGCCTAAAATGTCGTCCTCAAGTGGGTAATGAGCTCCAAACGAGCCATTTAATGAGACCGTGTCTCTAGCCTGTTAAATTACACTAGGAGAAAATGGCAGGGAAAGATAAAGAAAATATGGAGGGGGAGTGTGGTCACATAGCTTTATGATCGACAATGCAGAAATTAACAGGTACCCTTCTAAATTAATAACTTTTGTTGCGTATCATAATTTTGCAGGGCAGCTGCAATATACCTTTTGAGTGTGGCAGCCTCCTTTTATAAAAATGATGTAACCACCACGTGGTAATTGGCTTAGCTGCGGTGTAAGAAAAGCGTCGACCTCGGCAACAGACTCGAGCTCCACACCCGCCCGTCGAGATGTCGTTATTGTCTTAGTCATGATATAATGTCATCATCTAGCAATGCTCGTGATTCCTTTTCTTCATTAGCAATGGCACACTTAGCCTATTATTCATTTTAACAACCATGATGTTAAAATCTATAGAATATAATGACGATAATGGTGCGGCATATGGCGGAGCAGTGTAGCACAAGAATGCATATATTCCTGGCGCATCTTAAGTGTTTTAGTTGGCGACTCTAACTCAACACTCACGAAATCCCTTTAGCCCCGATCGACCCGATAAGGTCGAGTAATTTGGCGCCGTGCGGCAAAGTACAGATCGATCGCCCCACCAACTATTCTTCCTTGCCTCTTTCCTGCGCCTTAGTCCGCAAAACAAAATGAATTGTGCACAAGTCATTTCATTATCACAAGATTCCGCGTCATAAAACTGTGGCGATGAAATGTCGCAAATTGTAGGCTCGCTCTTATATTTAGGCAGTACCTAAGTTTAGTGAGTAAGCTTTTCTTAGCCTCCATGAAGACAGGATGACAGAAGCGCAGGAAATTCTAGCAGCTTAATGCTGACATAAACAGAGAGGTTACCAACTATTTTGGGTTAAAGTGTTGCTCTGTTGCTTTATTACCTTTTGTCTTTTGTTGGCGCGAATAAAAGTGGAAAATAAACAGTCTAGATGCACAGTTTCACTTTCCACCTTTCAGTTGGAATGATGAAGAAAGAGGATAACGTAATTCAATGAGGCCGACCACCTAATCTAAAGCTGTCGTGAATACAAGCCAGAATGACCGCGAATGTCATGCCCTTAATTGATTCCCTTGTTCGGAAATTCTCTGTTTCCTCCCTCATATCTGCATTACACTTCCAATTGACGCGCTCTGCCGCGCGGCAAAGCTTACAATTGCTTGCCTATCCTTGCAAGGTGGGCTCCTTGAATGACAGCAGCAACGCGTAGAAACACTGGGCCGGAGATGGAAGGGATCTGAGGAAGAGGAAATTTTCATTCCGTTTCCTGTTTTATCATCACTGTGCAGGGGAGTAAAATGGCCGCTATAGGTGAAATGTGGGCCTGCGTTGTAATACGTCAAGAATAGTACTCTCGACGTGTACTTTGTAAAAAAATAACTCTTGCATGCTCCCCTTTAATTAAAGTTAGAAAGCATTCCAGCGTTGGTACGTTGTGCGTGGCCTATTTCATTATACTTTACTGTCATTTCACATACTACATCCAGCCATGGGGCTTCACTTACTCACCTTACCTCGCGCCACTCATTACTCAAAAATGCGTTAGAAATAACAGCATCGGTTCCTTAGCACTCATCATCAGAACCACTATTCAGAGACCTTAACAACATGCGATTTGATATAATTCGCGATTACAAAACAGCGCTTTTGGTAAGCACTATTATAAATGCAGAAATACGGTACAGTTCTTCTATTCAAAAGCTTCCTTCAAGTCTCGCTAGACACTCTGATAACAGTAACCTCAATTTACCTAAAACACACAATGTACAACGCACGTAGCACCATAGCATTTGTCAGCGCTAAAGTTTGGAACGTCATCCTATTCAGCATTAGTCCATCTCGAACATTGCGTCTGCTCTAAAAATGCATATGCTGTCAGAACGGTATACCTTCCCAAACTATTGAAATGATCATATGTATGTTGCAGCCATAATCAATTGTCTAGATGTGTAGCATTTTGCAATGGATCTGCAACTAGCCACTGGCTAAGCAACCAGATGCCTCACTGAACATGAACTTTGTATATTTTTTGCGCAATAAACTTGATGATGATGATGATGATGATGATGATGATGATGATGATGATGATGATGATGATGATGATAACCCACTGAAAAAGACCTCACCTATGGAGGTCCGTTGAGCGGCATGCTTCTGTTACCTACCTCTGATCATTTCGCCGGTGGCTGAAAGAAGTGGCAGGCGCTATCTGGAAGCTGATACGGCCACCACGCAAGCTGATACGGCCACCACGCAAGCTGATACGGCCACCACGCCACCTGATGTTACGTTCGGCAGGAGCTGCCAACTGGGGACTCTCCTTTCATATGGGAGGAGATATCAGAATCAGCCTGCCAGATCCCTCGCATTCACCTTACCCTAGGCCATGCAAACACGTTTATACTGATTGAAAAGCTGGCATCAAAGAGGCTATCACTGCAACACACAGATTTCTCTCTATCGCTAGACTCAAGCACAAATAGCACAAATAGGAAAGAACGCGATTAAATGAGCATGTCAATTGATCAGACTGGAATATTTAAGACCCAGCACCAAGGCGCGGCGGATGGGACAATCTTGTCCTCTCCTCCAGTTAGGGTAATCTGGGAACAAGGGCGATTCATGGGTAAAAATGTACCCCCCCCCCCTCCTTCCAGCATCCCCCAAGCCAGCTTCTGTAAAGAAATCGTCCCCTGTGTTTAGTTGTGCCTCAAATCTGTTTAGCCCTCTATCAGAGGTGAGCAGCTCATGGCATGATTGTTTATGCGTAAAGAACTTCCTTTGGTCGGAGCTAACAGCTGCGAAGTTTTTAAGAATATACCGCGCTTATCGCGGATCACAAAGCTTGTCACCTTGTCACCCAGAAGTGCTTTGGTGGTGGAGAAACACCACACACAGGCAGCCAAAGCCATGGGTTCAATATTGTATCTATGTTGACTGATCCTGGTCCTACATAGGACCAGTGGCCTCCAACACAGCCCAATAACGTGCCGAAATTTGTTCATACTGGCACAAGTGTAATATCAGTTCTTGTTAAAGAACCACAGACGGTTGAAATTATCTGAAGGCCTCTACCACGAAAATTGTGATACAGGCGAAACTTTAGAATGCTAAACCGAATAAAACAAACCAAACACTCAACAGGGGGCACCAACGTGTACGTAGCAGTACGCCAGACACTGGCATTTCTTCGCGATGCTGATTTAATGCTGACATGTTTGTACGTATTCGACTATTGCCTACACAAAGGTTAGTGCGCCACATCGGAAGCTATTACAGTATGCTAAGCGAAGTTCTCGCCTTCAAAAATACGTCCTAGCGGACGGTTCACACTTTATTCATAACAGTGAACTTCCCGGCACCTTTGCGTTAGGGTCTAGTGTTAAGCTTCTGAGCCTGAGTGATTGCTTGTCTCCCATCTCCGGTGCACACATACTTAAAATAGCACGCACGCCGACATATTGCTACGACGGATGCTAAAAATGGCTGGCGACACCGACAGGCATGATGTTTCCGTTTATGGTGCCAGGCTGAATTTCGTATAGTGATTTTCAAACGCTCATTATCCTTAACTCACTCCACTTTTCTTTGCTAATTCAGCCCTCGCTATTCCCTTCAGTTTTACTCAGCTGGTTCTATGAGACAGTACCGATGAGAAATGCAATAGAGGGAGCACTTAATGAGATGTGGAGTGAGTGAGTGAAAAAACTTTATTGAGGTCTTTTGGTTAGTCTCGGAGAGATGTGCAATTATCGTAGAACACTATGGGCTAAATGCAGTTGTTTGCATGTAGTAACACCGGCTCAGGCGCTGGTCCGCTTACAGCGCTCTTCAGTTTTGTAGCGAAAACTACATTGGTTACAGTCTCGCTCTTTCTCCGTGCCTGTCCGAAGAGCGAAGAAAGAAGAAGGCAGATAACTCGGTAGTTGGTAGAGGCTAGCAAAACCGAGTTGCTAGGGCAGAAGGTTCATTCGAATGTTGCGACGGCGGTGTGCCCTGGAGTTCGACGTAGAGACGATGTTGTACCACTAGAAGTCTTCTACACCCGTATGAGAATAGTAAACGACGAGAGGCAAGGGGTGCTCATACGTGAAGTGATTCCCCTATGGCATAAATAAAGCTGAAACCATAAAGCAAACTACTATGTGCAAAAGCTATATCTTTACTTTCAAGCCGAACCTAAGCGTAACCATGCAGATTGCTCTCACTTAATTTGAGGTTTAACCACAAGCTAAACCAAAGCTAAATTTTATGTTCTTTTTTTACTATTACAGGCGTGCAACGTGTCGAGCGTCTTAAGGAACAATTCGCATTATGATCCAAACAACCGCGTGAGGATGTCTTTCGACAAGACACTCGGCCGCACGCTTGTGTTTGACTCCGTACAAGGACTGAGAGAAAAGGTAAGGCTGAAGGTAACTGGTGCTCAGACAGAACGGGGCGGAGACTACTGGTACCTATTTATAACGTACATATGAATAGCATATAGTGTGATCCAAATACAGTTGGACAACTAGAGCCTTAGAAGGTTGAAAACCACAGATCCTAGCATGATCCCGCTTTCAAAAGAACTGAAAGGCTCATCACGGTGGTGCAGTGGTTCGGTTGATTGAATTCTACTAGATATGGCGACCGCTTCTCGGCGGCGCGAAAAATCAAGGAGCCCATGTGCTATGCAATGTCTATGCACGTTAAATAACCTAGCAAGGTCGAAATTCTTGAAGCCATCCACAATGAAGCCATCTCATAACCTGTGTGGCATTGGGACGTTAAGCACAACGCCTAAAAACAAACCAAATAAAGGAGGTGAAAAACTTGAGGATCATTTTCGATAATGAGCAGTTTTATTGGTGAACAAACACGTTTCCAAAAGAAGTTTGCTGCCTCTGTGTGCTAGTACTTGCTGACTGCAAAACTTTATTGCAAGATGTGAGACCGGGTTGTGTGGGTGGAGTCCATAGTTGCACCTTCTATGTCTGCGAGCACTGCACAGGCCGGTGGTCTAGTAGCACTAAGCAGCACTACAGTGATGGCCTGGTGGTCACAGCTTTTACCTACATGCTGAACGGGTAGAAATCGATTCCTGGTGTTATATGCAAGTCTCTGGGGTCTTTGGCCAAAGTCCCCTCCTCTTGTTCTGTACTGCGGAGACATGTTTACGTTTTAAGAGTACTAGCTCGGGAAGAGGTAGGGACATCTGCAGCTATGTAGACTTACTCGACTTAACGGTGGCAAACCTTGGATGTAAAACATCGCAAACATTTTGACACATCATTCGTAACAACATGTTGCAGGGAATTTTTTCGCTATAACCGACTGGGAACTCCATTAGATAGATTATTCACAACACTAGCTGATGCCTAAGCAATTAAACGAAACCAAACTTCAAGAAGTGTAACTCGCGCCATTCGGCAAGAACTGTGTGCGTTTGTCAGGTCTAGGCATTTCAGCGATATCTCGAAGAAAACTAACGTTTTTTTTTTTTTTGTTTTTTGTTTTTTACATTTCGAATTCTGTCTCTACAATTATTAGCTAAAAGAAGGAACTTCGTAGTAACCTTGAAACTTACCACACACATACACACACAAAATAATACTGACTGTAGCAGCTGAAATTGATCCCAGCACAGTAATGCCTTACTATTTTGTAAGCTAAACCATTCTTGTCTAGCCAAACAAGCGTAGCCGACACAAAAACATCTCATTGAGGCATAAGGTAAGTGTAGTTATTGTTTTTTTTTCAACATCGACAGTACCAGCCTTGTGTCAATTTGTCATTTGAGCTCTGAAGTGTCTCAGCACAGAGAGGTAGGGCCTATCGTGCTAGTTCACATGAGTCACTTGGGACAGTTCGATAAGGCCGATGTGCTGAAATGAAATAAGGCTAGATGGCTTGTCGTTTTATAATATATTCACTTTTTTTGCTACGATGAAATTATTTTGCGATCTCACTGCTAATGGCAAGAAAAACCTAACGTATTTTTTTCAAATCGAAGGTTGCGTTAACGGATTCAGCCGGGGGTTAAAAAATTACAAAACACGGCCAACCAAAAGAAATAAATTGCGCGTGCTTCGATTCTCCCACACGCTGGTCGCAAACAGGCAAGGTCGTTTCCATGTTTGCACTAAAGAGACTGGGGCAGGAAGCAGGTTTTGGGAAGCGCACATTCTCCAGGCGTCATATTAAGGCAAGGTTTGGTTTTGTTTGGTTTATGGGGTGTAACATCCCAAACTAGGCATTGAGCGACGCCGTGGTGAACAGCTCGGGAGATTTCGACCACCTGGGTATCTTTAACGTGCACTAACATTGCACCGCGCAAGGGCTTCTATCGGGCTTTTCGCCTCCATTGAAAAGCGGCTACCGCGGCCGGCATTCGATCCCACATCCTTGGGCCAACAGTCAAGCGCCTTAACTGCTGCGCCACCGTGGCGGGGAATACCGCAACGCTCACTCTGACTTCCTCCAACCGCATCGCCACATGTTGCCCTTCTGCCACTCTGCTTTCGTTTCCACTGTACAGTACTGTGCGCTGATAGCATAAACGCAACTTTTACTACGAACTGAGTGCAGACAAAGAAAAGCGCCCGGACGTCACATCCGTCACATCCCGGACGTCTGGGCGCTTTTCTTTTGGACAATGATAACGGAGTGACGGAAAATTTTCAAATGCATTTTCCCGCTAAATAAAACACCGTCTTCCGCTATCGGACAAACAAAAACTTACCCACTTCGAGAATTGATTTATTATTACAGCTGAACTCAAAAGCTTACGCACATTCTATTTCAGGATATCACTATCAAGGACCTCACTTGTCTCTACACGAAGTACACGAATAACATGGTAGTGATTGCGCACGTTATTGCCGAGACGGGTCTTACAGCTTCGTGTGTCTTCGTTTTTTTTTCACTGCCTGCGACAGACTTGCGTCGCGAAATATGTCTACCCACCCGTCAACTTCACCGTCACCGTGTACGACATCGAATTTGACTCATGGCGTCACACCCTGTCCGTAAATAGCACAGAGTGTGCCGCGTTCGGCATCGACAACGTCAACTCAAGGGTGACACTCCTGGAAAGGATTCGAGGCTTCCTCAACCAGAGTTACTCGACGCAGCCGAACCTGCAAGACTGCTTGCGGATTTCCTAAACCCATGTGCACGACCCCTCTTCAACGCAACCTTGTGACTCGTGCACATGAGGCTATTGGTCACTTTTTCGTTTAGTTTCATATAATGCTAGGGAATTGACAAGAGGTTTGGTCAAAATATTCGACTACAATTTCTGAACGCAAATGTTGAACACGAGTGATCTGGTAAAAGTCGCAAAAGTTGCTGCATATCCTCAAATCCGACACATGACGAAAGATGTGCCCGAAGCCCATGGGCTCCCTAGACCTGCAAATCCAGTAAAGACGACCTGTAAAACTGATGTTACATATGCACTCTTGTTACGGTGTACTGACTTTCTAAGAATGTTTCCCAGTTGTATTCGTTCGTAAAACGTCAAACTGACGCAAAGGTCAAAGACAAGCCTATTGTTATATATGGTTGATATAAACATACCTGGGTGTCTTAAACGTGCACTAAAATTCTCGTGAGGCATTGAGCTGCCGAATTCTCCGCATGTTATTTTACTGCTACTCACTATTAGTATCACTATCAGTTATCGACTAACAATCCCATAACTTCATCGTTATTAGTGAATGCATATTTTCCTTCGCAGTGAATTGACGCAGCACAGCGACGTCGTGCCTAATAAAGCAATGATGACGTCGCAGTTATACTCTTCATTCAAAGCCAATAAAAATTTCGCTGACACATTTCTCGGAGTTCTTGCTTTGTAGCTTCTAAGACGCCCTGTCATCATCATCATCACCAGCCTGACTATACCCACTGCAGGGCGAAGGCCTCTCCCATATTTCTCCACTTAACCCGGTTCTGTGCTAGCTGCATCCACTTGACCCCTGAGATCTTCTTAACCTCATCCGCCCACTTAACTTTCTGCCGCACCCTGCTACGCTTTCCTTCTCTTGGAATCCAGTTTGTTACCCTAAGCGACCATCGGTTATCCTCTCTTCGCACTACATGTGCGAAGAGACGCCCTGTCACAGCTATAGAAATCATTTTAAAACTAGGCGAGGCTGCCTACTTCTCTTTTTCTCTATTTATTTATTTCACTCAAAATCCCTCCACTTGCTTGTGTATTTTTGTATCCTAACCATAATTTCGCAACTTCTAGTTTGATTTTTGTATTAGTATTTCTGCCTAATCCGTGATCACTGGTTAAAACCTTGAGAGTTGTAATTGAATACATGTTCCTCCTTTCTTTTCATGCTCAACTCATGAAGACTGATTTTGCTTGCCAGTGCCAGGCTCATAATATATTTTTTTTTATTTCGCTAACGTGCCATAAGGCATACCGTAGAAAGTCATGCAAATCGTTTTCTGCCAGAAACTGGAGAATGATTTTGCTTTTAGTGTTGTCCGTTAGCCACTCAGAAATCTCCTCCCTCGTCGCCGACAGTCCTACTTCCTGGCGAATCCGTGTCTTTGACGCCCTCGTCCCTGCCCAAGTCTACAGCAGATGGCGAACATACAACTCTGCAGCCGGTGTAGAACATTTCGGGCAGGTTGTCGGTCCTTTGTTTTGGGAGTCCCACCGACACATGACCGACGGGGTATAAGGGCCGATCCATGGAGCCCTTTTCCTTCTAAGGGGCACCTCCTACAGTCTAGATCAATAATTAAGGAGGGGGTAAGTGCAAGGCAGAATGAGGACACGTGTACTTTTTCGCAGAGAGGATGCTTGGATTGGGACAACAAAGCGGGCATCAAAAGGTTGCTTGATAGGTGTTGCATTAGTTTTTGGAGTTTGGTGTTCGAGTTTGTCAACTTTTCTCTGCTCAGCTTTCTCAGCACTATCTTATGTGCAGTGTATCTGGAAGCGTACATTTGTTTCCTTATTAGTGCATTGGTCTCCTGGGTTGCAAGTAGTGTCTTTGTCACTCTTTTCAGTGGTTTTATGGCAGCTAAGGAGTCGGTATTGATGTGGGCTTCTGTTATAGACTCTATTTTATTTATGGCCAACATTACATTGTGGATGCATAAAGTTCCATCACAAGCCTGTCCGGATGTTGTTTTGCGTTATGTACGTTTAACTCTTCGTGAGTCGGGCTGGAAGCTGCTGTTCTGCCGACATTTTCTATAATCGACGCGTCTGTATATGCAATACAAGTTCCAGGGAGTAAATCAACCAGGGGGCGACACGCCGGCTTGTCTTTACGACGTAGCTTAGTCGTTTTGTTCGTCGTAATAATCGCGAGCTCCCATGGAGGGGTTTCAGCCATTGTCGGTGTTTTACTTGTCTCAGCATTGGTCAAGGATGCCATGGGTATAACATATTTTTGTTTCGTATTCCTTGTTGCCTCTAGCTGTTCAATGAGTTCTGTCAGTGTATTGAGCTGCGTATATTGCTGAGGAATAGGGATGGGGATAAGTTTTGGTAAGGCAGTGATTGTACTCATTGCTTCCTATTGTTTTATACTCTGCCCACCGTTGCCTCGTCAGTCTTTGGAACTGAGCCTGGTATCCTGGGCTGAAGCACCGATTGTACAAGACGTCTGGCCACCTCCGTTCGGGCTCCTCCTCCCCTTGACGAAATCGTTTTATCAAGTGCAAGGAAATCGCACCTACTTTTTCATCCTATGGAGCCATTGTGTTCCTTTGCCAAATCTAGGCCAAGAACTCTCTACTCGTCCACCTCTTGTAATGACCGATTTCCATTCATTAGCGTAGCTCCTTTCGTTGCCAATTGTTTTCTTCCATTCTTATTTGCAACATGAATGTAGCTGGACTTTTGGGGTGACAGCTCCAGACCTGCTTCGTGGACATACTCATCTAGTGTATTTAGGGCCTCTTGCAAATAAAGATTTTGCGTCTCACGCCGATTATGAGTAGACCATATTATGACATCGTCTGCGTAAATAATGAACTGCAATTTTGGTGTTTCAGCTAATTTCCACGCCAAAGGGATGAGAGCGATATTAAACAATGAAGGTGCCTAAACTTACCCTCGCGGCATGCCTCTGTTTGATGTGTAATTGCCGATTCGTTGTCCATTTATCCGGACAGAACACGTCCTGTCCTTACGCAGGTTATGCACCGTTTTTATTACCTGTAGTTGAATGCCCATACTTTCCATGTTGATAAGTATCATGACACGTAACACGTTATCGTATGTCTTTGCCACTTCTGCAGCCACCATGGTGCGAACAAGATGGCTATGAGGGGACACATGTACGACCTCTTCGGCTAGCATAGCCAACCCAGATTCTGTGCCAAGGCTTGTACAAAATCTAATTTGCGAGCATGGTATTTTTGCAGAATTTGCAACTACCACAACAGGCTGGTGTCTATTACTTTTTTCATAAAACTTGTAAATTTTGGGCGTTAGCGATATTGGCCGCACAGGTTGTAAGCTCGTAGGAGGTTTCCCAGGTTTTGGTATCGAGACCAACACCGAGTGTTTCCTGCCGACTGCAATTTCTCCTCTTTGTCTTACCTCGTTTATCGCATGCAGCAGGCCGAGGTGCGCAATATCTGCTACGCTTTGCGTCGCCCGTGCATTATGTGGAAAAATGAGCTTCGATCACCTCGTACAAACTGGCGCAATGCATTCAGGGCGTCGCAAGAGAAACCTTAATGAGCGATCGGTGGCTTGCCCTCTTAAAATGCGTTTCCTTTTATGGTGTCATGGTATTTTGCCACCTCAAAGCTAGCATATTTCCCAATTTAAATGTTTCAATAATGCGCAGACATTAAGTGGGTATGTTTTCAAGGTCGTGTCACCAGAGGTTTTCCGGCAGGATTACAAGTTCGAACGAAAAGAGTGCTTAAAAAAAACTGATTTATTTATAGGAAGGGAAAGGCGCGGTAACTGTCTCACTTGTTTTTCTGTGGACATCGCAACCGCGTCGTAAGGGAAGGGAGGAAGATGGGAGTGAAAGTGGAAAGAGATAAAGAGGAGCCGTAGTGGAGGGCTACGGAGTAATTTCGACCACCTGGGGATCTTTAACGTGTGCTGACATCGCACAGCACACGGACGCCTCTTCGTTTCGCCTCCATCGAAACGCAGCCGCCGAGGTCGGGTTCGAACCCGG
>JAJIZL010019382.1:1119442-1147343 GCA_023969395.1 Amblyomma maculatum | reverse complement strand
CGCCGAGGTCGGGTTCGAACCCGGGTACTCCGGCACAGTAGTCGGGCATCTTAACCACTGCCCCACAGCGGTGGGGCTGGCCAGAATCGACAAATAACAAAAAACGCAGAGTAGTTAAATAATACCAGCCTTGAAGGGAAGGATGCATCAATTAACGAGAACTGGAATAGAATGAGAGCGAGAATGTAAAGCAGCCGTCATTCTGTCCCCATTTCATTCATCCTATAGCACCGCGCTATCCGTGTTACTCATTTTTGACATGAGTTAAAACTTGTTTTTCGTGTCGGAAACTTTTTCATGTTCGGATTATTAGGGCGAAAGCCTTTAATGGTTCATGCTGTGGCTGTGGCTGTAGGAAGAAGGAAAAGAAAATGTACGGGCCTGCTACTGGCTCTGTAGCTGAGCCACCTCCGCTGCTTTGTGCAGACAGAAGAGAAAATAGAGAGAAAAGAAAGAGGGAGAGAAAGACGCGCGCCGCAACAACAGCCGTCGTCCACCACCGAAGCAGTGGCGGGTGCAATGACGGCCTACAACAGATAAAATTCGGTGGCTGGCTAGCCCCACCGCAAGCGGCGTTGACCTACCGTCCCAGCCCCGTAGGGCCAGGAACTGCCACCCTTCACCACCTCCAAAGTGTGTCCCGCTTATGCGGCGCTATGATTGGCCGAGGTGAGATGCGTCCCTGCCATCTGCAATGCCACACTTGTGCGCGCCAAGGAACGCCACGCGATAGGAGCGATGGTGTACCGTCCAAACTCACACTTGCCGGAGAAGGTGTGATAGATACTGCGCCTTACCTTTCCTGTAAACAAATCATAATTATATGTAACACTGCAACGAACGCCGACAAGAGGCTAACGATGGGAGGCAAATTATGGGATAGGAAGGGTAGGCTTTCGCCATTCTCCTATTAAGAGAGATCAGAGACCCTGTAATGTTTTATTTAGCTGCCTATCAAAACCTCATGGTACCGTACAAACTCCATCCTAACTACGGCTTATCGTTGTTTGATGAAGTATTATAATCAATAAGCGGCTAAGTGGAGTAAGATTTTTTTTTTTTTCAAAAAAGCACTTGTGCATTAGCCTGAGCTGCCGTTTAGCCACCAGGAGGGGCCTTATTCCGAGTTCACTACACAATGCACTAGAAACAATGATGGTTGTATCATAAGGCCTGCTACGTTGCAAGCGAGCCTTAGGACGACATGTTCTACACGTACGCGTAACTTACGGGCTCCAAGATAGGAAGAACGAGCAGCGCACTGCCCCACAGGAATTGCGTGTCGACGCCGTAGGTGTTCACGTCCTTTGGGAACCTGTAAACATAATATTGTACGAGGGGTCATCGATATCCGCAACTTCCACATCCTCTTATGTTGTTTCTTCTGCAGAACGCCGAATACAGTTACAAATTCCTGTCTACTCCGTGTCAATACACTGAATGTCTAAAAGGTATTTCTGCAAGGGGATCGCCTTGTCACCTCGGATCGAAAGTTATAGGCTGCTGTAAGGGCATTGCAAATAACGCAGCTATCGGGATTCTGAATGGCTTCCACAGATAAGCAACGGGCCGCTTACCGTGTTAAATTTTATGAATAGTCCTGTAGTGACTCGATGTCAATTGTATGATGAGGGCACAGGTTTCAAACGTTAGGCCGGTGTATGAGAGGTTGTTCATATTTCTAGGTGCTGCATTTTAATTTCATTCTTCACGCAGTCTACATATCTGCAGGCAGTGTAACGCACCGTCGGGGAAAGGATGTAGAAGGTGTGAAACGGTTGCTGTGTTCCTAACAGAAGGATCAACGATGCATAAATTTTGGATTATTTATCTTGTGCAACGTCACAAAGTACAGCAGAATGTTCTACCGTACACCTGTGAAAATGCCACCTCCGCATTCAGGACGCGATTCCGCGAACTTATGCTGAGGAACCGAGCGCTACAATCACATAATCCTCAAAATATGGAAAGTATCATCACACCTTTTGCTCAGAAAATACTTATCTACTAATGTCAACTTTGCACGCAAAAGTTGGGCTACTATTCCACTTGACCTTCATCTGTCCTTTGACCTGCCTTGCACAACATGTCAGGTATTCCGCCATAATAAAAATTTGTCGCTGTGCCCTTGTTTGGGCCTGCATAACTCCTTAAGTGACTGCCGTATCTATGGCTCCTATTCTTTACTTGTTCTACAATATTTTTATTTATTTATTATTTATTGGTACTTCAAAGTCCCCCTAAGCGCGTTACATGAGGGGTGGGCTAACAGATCATTTAATTAGTTCACTGATGAATGACTAGAAAAATTCATGATCAGGATGGGCAAAAGCTTCAGCTAGCAGGTCGTTCCAATCTCTTGCAGTCTGGAAAAAGAATGATCTGAGGTGCGTAAAAGTGGAGGCTGGAGGTGTGTGGATGGCTTTTGAGTGACTGGTGAGAAGTGAACCTCGGTGAACAGGGTTGATAACGGAAAGAATGAACGGGGAATAATAAAATCTGTAAAAAATTGAAAGTCTGGCTATTTTGCGACGGGATTTAAGGCTGGCAAGATTAGGTTTTGTTTTCAATGATGTTACTCCCGTATGATATGAGTAATCAGAATATACGAATCGTATGGGGCGGTTTTGAACGAACTCGAGTGTTTTAGAAAGATTATTTTGTGGGGGATCCCAGATAGAGCATGAGCATTTTAGTTTAGGGCGGACAAGAGTTAAATATGCGGAACGTTTTATTGACGCCGGTGACAGACTGCAAGTTATGTTTCAAAAAACCAGGAACACGGTTAGCTTCGTTGGTTACGTTCATAATGTGGGTGTTACAAGAAAGATCCCTTGTTAGGCTGATTCCTAAATATTTATATGTGGATGCATTAGATATCGATGCTCCGCAAATAGTGTAGTTCAGGGTAGAGTAAGACTGACGACAATGAAATGAAATTGCAGTTGTTTTGTTAGTGTTTAAAGACATTAGCCACTTATCGCACCACTTTTCTACAAATTTTAGGTCGCATTGCACATGGTCTGTGCTGTTAGTGATGTTCCGGTAGATGAGATGACGCAGTCATCGGCGAACAAACGTACAGTAGAAGATAGATTATGTGGAAGATCATTAACAAACAATAAGAATTATAGAAGATCTAAAACTGTACTTTTCGGCACGCCTGAGGTAAAAGGGGACATGGAAGATGTGTTGTTTTTTGCCAATAGAAACTGTTTGCAGTTAGTAAGAAATTCGCGGAGCCATTCGAATACCAGCGGGTGCAGGTTTAGGCGGGAAAGTTTGAATAAGAGGCATTGGTGGGCAATTTTGTCGAAAGATGTTTCAAAATCTAAAAAAACAGCATCTATCCGTGTGTTAGTATCCATGGTGGAACTGTCGTCGTCAGTAAAGAGAGCCAGCTGGATATAGCAGGATAGGTTTTTCAGGAATCTATATACTTTCCTCCTCAGCAGGGCAACCTGCCAAGGCATTAATATTCGATGAAAGACATTCTGCAACTAGCGCCTCAGGCGCGGAGATGATGGAAGAACAAAGAACGCAGCTCACTCGAAGAACAGTGGTCGGGCAACCTTCTCGACGAAAGCGTGGCTACGGTAGAAGAGCGTGTACATGTAGAGCAATAAGCAGTAGCGGATTCTGAGCGTAAAGGCAGATTTCTACAATGACCGCATCAGGATTTAAATGGAGAGTGAAATGCGGATGCAGCTTACTCGAAGAACAGTGGTCGGGCAACAGTCTCGCCGAATACGTGGCTGCGGTAGAAGAGCGTGTACAGGTAGGGCAAAAAGCAATAGCGGATCTTGAGCGTCTTCTTAGCAGTAGCAGCCACGGAACCACCCAGCGCCGCTGGATCCTGGTCCTGCAAGCACAGTCATCATGTCACTGAGTGGGTAATGACATAGTACTCCCTCAATTAAAGATTAAGATAGAAAACGTTAGATCATTATATGTCATTTCTTATTCGCGGTATTTTTCTTTCAATCTACGCTTCAAAGGAAAGGAACGTGACAGAAACCTTGAAGATACGTGTAAGTGACCCGTATCCATGAGTCTATAATACCGCTCCTGTACGTCAATTTGAATATTTCGAGCTTCCCTGCCAACGCTGTAACATGAAATCTGCAGCAGTGGTATCCACCAAGCGTTTTTCCCACCACTGTTGCTCAATTATGCATTGTGTTTCGCCTAATATTAAAATATGCTCCGTTGTGGCAAAAAAAGCATACAATACTGCAACGACGTATATGATATGAGAGACCAAGGTGACGACAGACAAGAGCCTAATGCATAGGCGACAACGTTTCTGCGCACTGTTTTGGAACCGTGTGCAACCTCTAAGGCAAGTTAATAAACTGGCATGATATGGTTACATGGCGAAGTACATCGTACATGTGACTCATATTATGGGAAAATTCCTGCTAATATACTGAGTAGCTTCCGATTTAGTCCTAGCGTAAGATCGAGATTAAATATTTCTCCCTATTTGTTTCAGTATTTTAGAGTAATCGCATATCTCTAAAGGAAGGGTCACCCTAGACGTTTTGAAGGAAGCATCTAAAGTAAGCCACGACCAGGAGTAGGTCTTGTCGTGGTCTACAAAAACCTTTGCTGTCGCAGGGACCGAAAGGGACATGTCTTAGGTGCCGGAGCAACTCTTTCGTATTAATTACTTTCGCCGTTGTCAACGAAGAGGAGAAAATCTCAGTAACATTTCACAGTCACTCACGAGGTTTCCCTTGGCGTTGTGGTTCCTCGCGAACGGGTAGAAGGCTCCCAGCGCCTGCCACCTGTTGCACAGTTCGCTGGTGGTGTTGTCCCAGAAGCCGCAGATGTCCGAGCCAGTCAACGGGATGCCCAGGATGTTGAATGTCAGCATTGCTGATCATGCACGTAGAGTACGCGCCTTTCTTAGAACGTCGGTGCAAGTTAGAGCTCGAGCTGATGGGTATGAGCTGAGCGCTAACACGTAGGTGTATGCAGATACCTTGTTGAAACACTTGGCACCAGCAGCGCATTCGAAGGTTGTAAACGCAAATTGATCAAGGAAAGAGGCTTCCTGATAAAACTTTTTCTCTGATATAACTTTGCTTTCTTGAGCGACATAGATTTCATAAATGTTATCTTAGCGTTTGCAGGAATGCTTCTAAGTGTTCCCAAAAGGAATGAAAACACATTGTTACTGTACTACTTTATGTGCCCCATGCCGCACTTTTCCGCCACAGTTAAGGTTCCGATTAATACATAACAGCTGAATTGTAGAAAAACAAACGGCCACCCAATTTATTCCGTGCCACAGACAGCAAGTCTTGCTGTTGCATGAAGATGCGTGGTAAGCATGCGTCCAGAGCAGCGAGCTGTTGTTGTTGTTGTTGTGGCTGTAGGAAGAAGGAAAAGAAAATGCACGGGCCTGCTACTGGCTCTGTAGCTGAGCCATCTCCTCTGCCTCGTGCGGACAGAAGAGAAAATAGAGAAGAAAGAAAAGTAAGAGGGAGAGAAAGACGCGCGCCGCAACAGCCGTCGTCCACCACCGAAGCAGTGGCAGGTGCAATGACAGCCTACAACAGATAAATATTCTGTGGCAGGCTAGCCCCCGCCACAAGCGGCGGTGACCCACCTGTCCCAGCCCCATCAGGGGAGTACTTTTCTCTGGTTGCAACACGCAAAGCCGTAGTTTGGAGTTGAAGAATACCGATCATAATCGCGTGTAATATTTATTACCAGAAGTATTCATGAACGCTTCTGCGGCAAGGTTAGAGTCTAGAGGAGTGAAAGAGAAATAAGTATTCACTTGCGGCCTTTCGTGGGCAGCAGTACTGCACAACAGTACCGCAACGCCATCCGCAGTGATCAGAGTTACATTTCAGAAAGGTTTCATTACCCGTATAGTCGTGCCGTCACTGGCAAATATCCGCAGCTCACAAAAGAGATATACCTATATGTGAGTGCTTTCCCGGTAGCGGAAATACAGACATTCGACCGTCAGCAACAAATTGCACATTCTGTGCAAAGTGAATAATGTGTTTCGTAGGGGACTTAGTTTGGAGCTGCGGAGCACCATTAGTGTCGCTATAACCTGTTTCTTTTGGATTGCGCCAGTGGCAGCGGCACAGGAACATGCCATTTCTTTCACACCATAAATGAACGCGTTTCTTTAGCGTACGATACTAATTCAGCACGAAACGCAGCTACGTACAAGGAATGGATGCCCGCATGGAGTCCCAGTCTGACTCGATGTCTCCGCTCCAGTGGCCAGAGTAACGTCCCTGACCGGAGAAAGTGGACCGTGAGATGATGAACGGCCTTCGAAGCAGGATCTGGCGCAGGGAACTGTGGAAAAAACAATAAAGAGAGATATTAGCAAAACACAAATATGGAAACGAATTGTTTGTTTTTTACCTGCTCTAGTGTACACGCGCCGAAACAGTAACAAACACAAAACTCGTTCAGGGTAAACTGACTCTGTTACGTTTCCTCTGAACGTCCAAAGCTTCAGTATGATACTAACGCGATGTAGGTAAAAATGGGTGAGGCATTTGAAGGAACTCACTCGTATGTGCGTAGTGCCTCGCTGAGCCCGTAGAGGTTGTGCAGGTTATAGTGCCTGGACAGGTACTGGCGGCCGGTCATGCAAAGCGTCTTTGTCCTCAGCGCCTCGATCCCTTCACCAGGCAAGTACGGAGGCTCTTCGAGTGTCGACGCCGGACAGCCTCGCTCCGAGCCGTTGTACAGGCTGGATGGCTCGTTAAGATCCTGTCACAACCACATGATATCGTCGCAGTGTTCCTATGTTCTTTAAGCATTCCAAACCGGAAGACACAAGAAAGATATCGCCGTTCACATAAGCCTAAATGTTGGGACTTGCGGCCTCGGTTTATTGCGAAAGCAAACTACGACAGCCAAAGCGAGACCTCGTGTGACCGCAGCTACATCGTGAAGAGGCGTCCCCTCATAAAAAAATCAGCCTGCCATGACATTTGGATTCACGTTACCCCTACGTCATGAGCAGCAGCTGCCAACTCTGGTCGCTCCTTTCATATGGGAAGGTGATATCAGAATCAGCCTGCCAGAACCGTTTGCATTCTCGTTACCCCTACGACACGCAGGAACGTCCATACGGCTTGGTTGAAGCGTGACTTTACATGTGGGCTGGTAGCTTATGCTCTCGCGTCATGTCCTTAAAAGATGAGCTTAAGTGTCCCCAATAATGTAGCACCTTACACTTATAGGGCATGATAGAGGAATAATGTAGCAGGCAAAATAAGCTTCTGCCGTTGCTTTCGCAATTCAACTAGGGTTAACCAGAGCCAAACTACAACTAATTTTTTCTCTCTTAGATAAAGCCTTAAAATAATTTCACTCATTTCAAACGCTATAGCTGCGATCCAAGTGCTAGCCTCTACAACGCGCTCAGTGCAATCCACAGGAGCAAATTCACTGCCGTCGTTCGAACCGGATGGTCTCAATTTAAAATTAGTCTATCACTGTATGCGATTTGTTCAAGCGCAACTACAGCTTGAAACATATCCCAGTGGGAAAAAAACTACCGAAAATTTCTATTGTTAGGACAGAATTTCTGTGCGGTTTTTGACGGGAAACCTGTGGTGACAACAGAACATTCTGTCTTAACATCAGAAATTTCTGCAGTTACAACAAAAAAGTGCTACAAAACTACAGACAGTAAAAATGTACTACAGAAAAAATACAGAACTACAGCAAAATCTGACGTTTACGAAGGAACTACAGAATATTTTATCGTATTTTTGACACGGTTCTGTATTTTTCTTTTTCGACTGGGATGCCACTTACGAGTTGACCACCAGAAACATAAGGTCGGAATGAAACGGCCGTAAAGATCTCGTTAATTCACAATGGTTTGTTTCTTAATATAAAATTACTGTTTCGTAACGGTGACTAAGAATTTTGCTGAAGAATTTCGTAACGGCGATTAAGAAGCGAATTTTACTGAAGTTTTTATTTAAAGCAGAAATAGAGATGTTAGCTTTATTCAGGTCTATTTTTCAAGCAACGACTTGAATTTAGCACTTGTCTCTAGATATTTCCTTCCTTGTACAACATTACTTGTACAACATTACGTACAACAGAACGATTCTGACAGTATTCCTGTGACTCTACCACCACCTTTTATGCCGTGTGGCAAACTCAGCACCATAAATAAATAAATTGTACAACATTAAAAAAAAAAAAACTCACACAAAAGGTCGATTAGGTCACGGTGCCCATATTGACGTTTTCACGTTTGTTGTCAGGAGATAGAGGCTGGGAGGAATGGCATATACGCACCAGCCAGAGCCCGTCAAAGGGCACCACGTCGTGAAAGTAGGAAAGCATCTTGGTCCAGTACTCAGCGCTCGCCGGGTGCGTAAAATCGGGGAACACCAGACGGCTTCGGTTGCCCACCTGTGCGCACATGCACAGTGATACTTAGTTACTCCATTTTCTTACATAAACTTCGTGTGAAGACGACACCACTGCTTAAAGAGCAGATGCATTGTGTACAAAGCAAAAGCACCCCTGTCGAGAACATTAGCGCACACGCTATGCTCTTAAGGGTATTCATTATCAAATAGCACCGCTTACCATGCCGTAGTTGTAGTCTCCACTTTCGGACCTGACGAACAGAGCAGCCTTGTGACCTTCGTCAAAGGGCAGGTAAGATCCTCTTTCCAGGTTCGCGTCAATGCCGGGATGCTATCGGAGACACGCACCGCAGAGTACGTTGCTTTGATTTACATCAAGAGGAACGCTAATATTTTTTTTATTATCGACACCGTTCACTCTATTATTAGAAACGCAGAAAATTTACACTAGGATCCCAGTCACGCTTGCTGGGGACGTCATTAAGATTTGGCTTGTGGGGTTTACCGTCCCAAAGCAACTCAGGCTATGAGAGACGCCGTAGTGGAGGACTCCGGAAATTTCGACCACCTGGGGTTCTTGAACGTGCACTGACATCGTACAGCACACGGGCGCCTTGCTTTTCGCCTCCATCGAAAAGCGGCCGCCGAGGCCGGGATTCGATCCCGCCTACTTGGGAACAGTAGTCGAGCGCCGTAACCACTGCGCCACCCCGGCGGGGTAGATGTCATTAAGAGCTCCCATTAAAGATTCTTAGATATGCACACCGAAGGTATGTAATAGGCCCCGTAAAACATTTGCGCTCTAAGGACATTTCAGATGTCAGGCGTTATGTTTGCATGAGCGTTATACATGAAACCTGTGACACCGTTTTCTGTATTACGTTTCATTAAAACCTACCATAAGCAATGGGTATAACGATGTCTCAATACCATAAATTAAGCGGTGGTTGTTTTTATTTTCTTAATGAGTAGAAAAACAGTTACATGAAGGCACATACAATTTCATTCCAACGGCACATGAAAGACGACACGCATCGGTCGTGTCAGCATGCGTTTCCTTAAACCCTTGTACGTAAAGCAGCTCGGTTCCTCTCCATGAAAAAGCGAAAATTGAGAAGCATTTTGGCGTTCCACTGAAGTCATCTGATTTTACGAAGAAATCGAGACACAATCATTGAGCACTGTTTGCAAGGCATTACTCTTACTAGCGTGAGGACAAATTTTATGTCCCGCTTGTGCAGGTCTTGAGCAAACTCGGGCAGCCCGGCGAAACGGATCTTGTCGTAAGTGAAGGGCCGCAGGCCATCCATGTAGTCAGCGTCGAGCCAGATGGCCTCGACGGGGATGCCTGCGCGGATGTTGCGGCGCCTCGCCTCCTTCACTTCGTCGATGCTGGCGTAGCCCCAGCGGCTGAGGTGGAAGCCCAGCGCCCAGTACGGGGGCATGGCCGGCCTTCCTACCAGCGCCGTGTACTGTTGAACCACGGCTGACGGAGTCGGTCCCAGGAACACAAACACGTCCAGGATGCCACCCGTCGAGCGGAACGTCACCGAGGGGCTCGGCTTCAGCAGGATGTCTGCGCAAGGCAAGAATGCGATGTGAGCATACCTGACCTGGGTTGTCAGGGCATGTGAAGATCGCCAACAATTTGAAAAGTCCTCATTATTGTCAACAAATAATTTATGGGACGAGAAACCACGTGACCTACCCATTGCGTTGCTGTTCAGGAGAAAGATGCCGCAGCTCTCTCCGGTCTCCTCGTGTATCATCATGAACGGGTGGCTGCTGTACAAGTTCTTTCCTTCCTGCGGACAAGCAGAGGTTGGAGCCACGCAAATCGAGCGTGCCATTGCGAGAACTTGGCATTTTTAAACAACGCTCGATTACAATTGGAGCTGTAAACAGCATTATGCGCCTCTTTCCCTTCAACTTCATCTTATGCGCATGCGCAATCTCAAGAATGCAAGATCTGACGGTAAGGCTAATATTGCATACCCAGAGCCAAATAACTTCCGAGTAGAACTTTAGCTTCTACCAGCATTTCTGACACATTTCGAATCATTACGTCGACTTTATTTTCACGTTTTGTTGTCATTTTCTTCTAAATATTGACCTATCTCCCCTCGGACAACGTATATTCCTAGGACTACAGGTTAGATTGACTCCATATTGGTATTTAGGCCATCCTCACCGTTGGAGATCGTCCAGCGTTGAAGAGCGTAATCTTCTGCCAGTCAGTGCTCCGCAGAAGCGGGGACTTGACATCCCCGACTCCGTACACGTAGCGTGACGGGATATATGTGGACATCTGCAGGAACTGGTCGGCAAACACCAGCGTCGACAGGTTTGTGTGGAACCTGCGAACATACGCTAAATCTCACTTTCTTTTCGAATGGCTCGTGTAGATGAATAGAGTATTGTGCGGAGCTGTATGGGCGGATGGTCAATGAAAGAATGCATTGCGCCAAGACACACACCAGACTCCAGGCAGGAACAGGCGCTCTTGAATATAGTGCAATTTCTGTGTGTGCCCCGATATGCAGTCAAATTCTTGAGGGCAGGCATTTATCTTCACTCGGTTCCGACATTCTTAGCTCACTCCAGGCATCTTCTCTGTGTAGGAGGTGAAGCGCTTGGCTTAAGGAGGCGTGTGCAAATATTCGAAACTTTCGAATAACCGGTGGAATTCGCCTCTATTCGATTACCTGACCGGTTAAAAGAGCTTGTGCTAATATTTATCCGAAATTATTCGAATCCGTCTTCTCCCGAGTTTGAACAGTTTTTTTTTTTCGATAACTGGCCCAAAGTTGGCATAGATCACGGTGTAATTTGTTCGACAGCAGCCTCCTAGAGCGGGCGCTTTTCAACGCCACCCGGCATGCTCTCGCGGTCGAGCTGTGCGGGAAACTGGCTTCAGCGCCATCCCATGGTTCACTCGTGTGACCGCATTCATAATGCTCACAGATATGAACTTCATGACTGGGCGACGCACCAGGTTTCTGCATGGCAGAGCAAAGGTCTGGTTTCAAGGCCGATTTCAGAGGAAATTAATGGTTCGAACTCAATTGTCCCTTTTAATTGACATCTGGCACTAATTTATCAAGATACTTTGTTGGGCGAGTTGGTACTTATTCATTATTAATATAAACAGCGCGAACACGAAGACAAGGGAGAAGAAACAAGAAAGCCACAGTACATGCGCTGACTCACAACGAAGCCTAAGCCGTTTACTGCAAGGCCCAGAAAAACAAACATGAAGAAAACGAAACAGTCACGTGAAAAAACCCCTGGGTTCACCTGCTGCATAAAAAATTACTTTAAAAAATCACTTAAAAAAGACACTTCTTTGCTTGAAAGAGCAAGAGACGTCTTGCTGACACACTTATTGTCCGTTGAAATAAAATACGATTCCACTATCTCTCTCGTTATCTTCTCTTTGTGACGATATAAAATCTTAACACTGTCAAACTTAGGAGTGCACTTCTTCTTCTCCTTCTTCATTATTTTACATGACTGGCAATGGGATACCAGAAACGTTTTGTCCTTTCCAATTTCCAAGTTGTTACAGTGTTCCTGTAGTCTCTTTTAATACACCGTCCGGTTTGTCCTATATAACTGGCTCCACAAGAGAGTGGAAGCCTATACACAACACCTGTCTTGCATCCAACATATGGGTTTCTATGTTTCACCCCACATTCTTGCTTCTTCGCTTCTCTTTCCCTTTGAACAGCCGGGCAGATCCTCTTCATCTTGAGTGGGGCGGTCAGTGCGACGTCCACATTATACCTCTTGCCTACATTTTTGAGGCCATGCGAAATCCTGTGCACATATGGTACCACTGCAACCTTCCTCTTCCTCTCACCCATGCTGGGCAGGGATTTTAGTCTGTGCGTTCTTTTAAGGTTCTTCAGTACCCGGCAACTGGCCTCAATAATAACTGACTCCCGATAACCGGACTTTGCAATTCTCTTCACTTGTCTTTCAAAACTCTTGCCCATGCCGTGGTAACAAGATTTCTTCAACGCATTTAATAAGCAAGTGTTTATCATCCCATTCTTCACTAATTTGGAATGTCCTGAATTAGAGCCTAGCAACGGCTTCATCGATATCGGGTTGTATTCCCAACAAACATGATCATCACCGAATTGAATCAGAATATCTAAATACTGTAACCGATCGTCCACTGGTTTCTCAACAGTAAATTCCAGGCCGGATCCACATTCAGTAAAAACATCCATAATGTCCTTCATTCGTTGATTGAATACTTCACGGTCTGTTAATACTAAAAAGTCGTCCACATACCTGAAGGTGGAATAATGTAAGCCCTCCAAGTTATCCTTCAGGTGTCTGTCCACGTACATTAAGAAGATGTCACTCAAGACCGGTGCAACACTCGACCCAATGCAGACTCCAGCCTTCTGCGTATACAGCTTGTTCTTCCAGCCTATGAAGGTGGATTCCAGGTAGAACCTCAAAAGTTCAAGGAAACTTTCAACACTAACACCTGAGGCGTTAATGAAGTCACATCCATTATTGTCTTCTGTAATGCACATTTGTACACGCTTAAGGAGGCAGTCATGGGGGAGGCTATAATATAAATCCTTGACATCCATGCTGAAGCCGACACATTTTCTTGGGTTGTGTTCTTTGAGGAACACGACAAGGGCTTCAGAGTTAGGTAGCCTTAGAGGGCCTTAGATTGACGAAATTCCTTTGGAAGGTGGTTCTACCTCTGCTTCCACGGAAAAAGAAGATGAACAAAGATCAGCAAGGCAAGGTATTGAATTTCGCAGATGAAGATATACCTCTAGATATTGATAAGATGCTGAGGCTGGGTCCTAAGCATGATTTTGAGCCTAGAGTTGATGAGGCTGAACAGGTGACCATGTCACGCTGTATTGCAAATAGAGTTGAAGATTCTGATAGGTCGCGGTGCATCCATGAGTGCTTGGAAGTGCTAGAGCCCACAAAAGAAGGATTAAAGAGGAAACGATGCCCTATTAACTATATTGCTAAATGGATGGCCTCAAGAGACCTCAGAGTTATACTATCAGATAAAGAAGGGTATTTTACTATTTTTTCTGAGAATCAGTTTCAAGAAAAAGCCGAGGCTGCTGTTGAGAAGAATTTCAAAAGGTTTCCTATAAAAGCGACCATGATAAAAGAGAGGGCTATGGCTCTTTTAGATGATCTTGGGCTTGAACGGATACGTGAACAGGTGAAACAATGCAAGCAACTACATATGGAAGTATTCTTTTCGGCAAAAAAACATAAACCAGATGTTCCGTTCAGAGCCATCGTATCTGAAAAGAGCACGTGGCAGCACCTGGTGTCAAAATATTTGCAGAAACACCTTTCCTCGTTGACTTTATCAGACCCTCTAAGGCTACCTAACTCTGAAGCCCTTGTCGTGTTCCTCAAAGAACACAACCCAAGAAAATGTGTCGGCTTCAGCATGGATGTCAAGGATTTATATTGTAGCCTCCCCCATGACTGCCTCCTTAGGCGTGTACAAATGTGCATTACAGAAGACAATAATGAATGTGACTTCATTGACGCCTCAGGTGTTAGTATTGAAATTTTCCTTGAACTTTTGAGGTTCTACCTGGAATCCACCTTCATAGGCTGGAAGAACAAGCTGTATACGCAGAAGGCTGGAGTCTGCATTGGGTCGAGTGTTGCACCGGTCTTGAGTGACATCTTCTTAATGTACGTGGACAGACACCTGAAGGATAACTTGGAGGGCTTACATTATTCCACCTTCAGGTATGTGGACGACTTTTTAGTATTAACAGACCGTGAAGTATTCAATCAACGAATGAAGGACATTATGGATGTTTTTACTGAGTGTGGATCCGGCCTGGAATTTACTGTTGAGAAACCAGTGGAAGATCGGTTACAGTATTTAGATATTTTGATTCAATTCGGTGATGATCATGTCTGTTGGGAATACAACCCGATATCGATGAAGCCGTTGCTAGGCTCTAATTCAGGACATTCCAAATTAGTGAAGAATGGGATGATAAACACTTGCTTATTAAATGCGTTGAAGAAATCTTGTTACCACGGCATGGGCAAGAGTTTTGAAAGACAAGTGAAGAGAATTGCAAAGTCCGGTTATCGGGAGTCAGTTATTATTGAGGCCAGTTGCCGGGTACTGAAGAACCTTAAAAGAACGCACAGACTGAAATCCCTGCCCAGCATGGGTGAGAGGAAGAGGAAGGTTGCAGTGGTACCATATGTGCACAGGATTTCGCATGGCCTCAAAAATGTAGGCAAGAGGTATAATGTGGACGTCGCACTGACCGCCCCACTCAAGATGAAGAGGATCTGCCCGGCTGTTCAAAGGGAAAGAGAAGCGAAGAAGCAAGAATGTGGGATGAAACATAGAAACCCATATGTTGGATGCAAGACAGGTGTTGTGTATAGGCTTCCACTCTCTTGTGGAGCCAGTCATATAGGACAAACCGGACGGTGTATTAATAAGAGACTACAGGAACACTGTAACAACTTGGAAATTGGAAAGGACAAAACGTTTCTGGTATCCCATTGCCAGTCATGTGAAATAATGAAGAAGGAGAAGAAGAAGTGCACTCCTAAGTTTGACAGTGTTAAGATTTTATATCGCCACAAAGAGAAGATAACGAGAGAGATAGTGGAATCGTATTTTATTTCAACGGACAATAAGTGTGTCAGCAAGACGTCTCTTGCTCTTTCAAGCAAAGAGGTGTCTTTTTTAAGTGATTTTTTAAAGTAATTTTTTATGCAGCAGGTGAACCCAGGGGTTTTTTCACGTGACTGTTTCGTTTTCTTCATGTTTGTTTTTCTGGGCCTTGCAGTAAACGGCTTAGGCTTCGTTGTGAGTCAGCGCATGTACTGTGGCTTTCTTGTTTCTTGTCCCTTGTCTTCGTGTTCGCGCTGTTTATATTAATAATGACTAATTTATTATTTTTTCTTTGTTAGCACCTGATTTTTATGTGCGCATGGAATCATGGTCGTACAGTTAATATACTGATTTTATGTTTTTTGTCCACTAGTAGACATGAATGCTACGTCTTTCGGCAGGTTCACAAACGACTGTTATTTATAGTGCTACTGCTGTTGATCCTGTGTTTGAATCTCGACTTTTACCAATATTTCTGCCAGTAGCTAATGATCACACAAGTAAATATTTGATCGACATTCGCTTCAGTTTGACGCTGCTGCCGCGTAACGAAGCGAACAGCGGTCTACAAGTCACATCTGGCGATTACTCGTATCGTCGGCTTTATAAAAAACAAAAGGAAAAAAGTACCTTTGGCCTCTGGAGTACAGATACGCGCAAGCAATACGCTCTTTTAGTCAAGTTTTACACGATTTTATCATACGTACACAACTTTTCGGGACTGTGGTCTGATGATTTCGATGTCTCCGGCGGGGCTCACAGCTGTCTCGTACAGGACGGGAAAGTAGAGCTCTTGCTGCGGCACGTTGGGCAGAGGCACCTCGTAGCGAGAAGCACGTGGGTCGTAGATCTGCGCAGTGAAGTTTTAAAACTGATGGCTCAAAATCGACTTTACAGATGGTAGATACAGTCCTGGCTTCACTCGATTTGAGATAAGGATCTTTCATTTCAACAAGACATAATCCAATATTTTATCCCATTGTCCACATATCTTCCATAATTTGAATTTACCCACCCCTGTGATTTAATGGTTTGGTGATCGGCTTGTAGGCAAGATCGAATGTCATCCGCAAAGTTCGTCGCTTTCCCTTTCATCACAATTAGGCTAATCACAAGCGAACCCTGGGCCGTTTAGGAAAATCAAGTGCTCTAAATTAACATTTAGCCCTCTGCAATAACATTCCTAATATTAGTTCCACTGCTTTCCACTGTGAACATCAGCCAGACGCAAGCCTAACTTTCCATTGCATCCCATTTAATCATTCGACAACTGTGAAATATTGCAAACCACTATTATCAACGTTTTCGTTGGGATGGTTTAGCCTTCCAAAGCGTAGTTGAATACTGCTTTAAGTATTTTCCTTCAGCTCGCAGCTAGTAGTTGAGTTTGCTGTAGAAGCCTAATAGAGCGCATTTCCATAATAAATAGCAATCAGATGGAAGCATTTGAGAAGATATTCTATAGGTGGATTGGTTGTCACGTTCCAGCCTTGATTGCGCTGTTAAATAACTTTAGAACGTAAACTGCTCTATAAATTCTGGGCTGGACCGTTGGCTGGGCAGCCTTTTAGAACTGAAATTGGCGCCGCTTCATGCTTAAGATCTCATTAATTAATATGCGCCTAATTATTAGAGCCTGTCCTGTCGTTTTCTATTTATTAGTCCTCGTCCTACGCACTAATCATTTTAATTAATGGGGCATACCAACTAGCTCTACCCCGGCAGCGTTCAATCTGTCCTGCTGTACGGGGCTAGTACCCTTATTCGGGCGGTGTTGTCGTTGTAGTTGATGACCTCCGCCTGGATGACGCGGAGGTCGTCGGGCAGGCCCGACGGTGTCACACGCACCGCCCGCACACTGATGCGCGTGGGCGAGCGTTGAATGGAGTCCACCTTGTAGCCCAGGTAGTTGGCAGGGTAGAAGCAGGCCGGAGGCAGCTGGAAGCCCGGCTCCAAAGCGTCCGTTGACGCGTTCACCGGCTCGAAGCAGCAACCGCGCGTGCTGCGTCCACATCGCCGCCTAATGTGCATCTTTTATCAAACTGACGTTTTAGCTCGGCGCTAAATATCAGTATTAAGCAGGAACAGGTGCTCATGTACAAAATCGCCATTCGTCGCTTCCACTTGCTGTTTTAGAACTTCCTCTAAACAATTCCCATGATGACCGTTCAGTTGTCTGGCGTCAGCATGGCTGCACTGTCTGCTGCCTCCATGACGAAAAGCCATTGACAAAACATTTACGCCTGCCGCTGGATCTACGGAGTATCCCAACCTAGTGTGACAGGACGCTGGTGTGACTAAGACATCAAAACTTACCCACTATCGAGGCGTATGATAGCAGCCGATCAGGGTTCAGAATCGCATCGGTCTGCTAAAATGTTTTCTAGTTCAACATTTTAATTAGTTAGCGAAGACCAAGCTAACTTTTGCTTTAATTAGCAATGACACTACACGTGAGCGAGAAGGAAAATTGGAAGAGGGGAACGCAGCTGGAGAGGGAGGAGAGCAGTGGCGGAAGAGAGAAATGCCGGAAAGTAAAGGCTCAAATGGAGGATGAGGAGGAGTGTTGCGAGTGCTAGGACAATCGAAGAGGGCAGAGCTTATTTTACACCAATGCGTAATGAGTAGTTGTTAACGTCTGTTAATTATGAGCACGCGGAGCGAACCGTGCTCACGCCACATACGCGCCACCCGTTACAAGGTCAATAAGACGCGGTGATTCCCCTCCCTGCGGCAATGACCTCACATAACTAACGCATACACCCAGCCATTCAGGACAACGCTTTAGTTCGGCACATTAAACATCTGCAATCTCTCAGATCATCGACATCTTCGTAACAGTCAACAACAAGGGGAATCCTCGCACTGACCGTACTGCTGTACGTGTCGTCTCTGCAAGCGTTAACAAGCTGAAAGACGATTATCTGATGAAAACTAAAGAGTAGTGCATGTTTAAATGCACATATGTGCAACATGCATGTCTCTTTAAAATTATTGCCCTCAGCATGTGGTGAAACTGGAATACCTGAAGATCTGCTCTCATATTTCACTATAACGAGTGCGTAATCGCCTGCTAACTTTTTTGCCATTCTAATATTTATTAACCAATTTTTCAACAATGTAAGACCACTCATCTCCACGTGTAACCATATTTAGTGGTCACAACCCTTCTTGACACTGATAGTGTTTCTTAATAAAAATTAATTAATAATTTTCAGCAATGCCTTTAGCTGATATCTTGATCGCCTACACTGTTCCAGACCACAGTTTTAGAGAAAGCGAACTTGTTTTTGTTTTGTTTTTTGTCAGCTCACCGGCACGACTCGAAGCTCGGCGCCGTCTCTGGGTGGCAGTCGACGCGCTGACTCTCCCACACCTGGCTGCATATGGGGCTCTGGATGACCACGATCTCTTTGACGTCTCCCCTAAACATCCCTGAGCCACCAGCGGCCATGGACGAACCCTCATCAACGGCACCGCCTTGGTACACCTGCGCCAGCACCTTGGGTTCACCTGGCCTCTCGAACGATACCCGGTGGTCAACAGCGCCAGCGAATCGAGGTGGTGCTGCTGGCGAGTAGCGGCGGCTCTGGCCATGGCTAGACTCAGCAGCTGTAAGTGCAAGAAACACTTAGAACACCTGTCGTGAAGATATTTATTCCACAATTGCTCGAACCGATAACTGTGGAAAAATTGCTGTACGGAGATTGTTTTCTCTTCAGAAATTTTTAGCTCTAAAGAACTGCAGTTATTTCTTCAACTGCGTTGAAAGTGTTAGATCTTCACTCGTGCCTAAATCCCTTGAAACTTTCCTTACTTCCTTCATTTTCTCATCCATTTTCCTACGTTTGTTCCTTCAATATTCTTTAATTTTGTCGATGTATACTTTCAATTTTTTTAGTCAATCGCTTACTCCCTCTTGATTCCTGCACTGAGAAATATGGTTTAATCGCTCAGTATTTCAATTCAAAGAACATGCAATATTTTCATCCACGCCTGCGGGTTCAAGTCGTTAGCTTTGTCGTTCATTGTTCTTTTGATTCAGATTCAATAAATAATTCATTTCTTGACGCTCACCTGATTCATTTTCATTTATTCAATCCTACGCCAATTCTGATCACCCTCTCATTGCTTCATTTCTTCATTCAATTTGTGGGCCATTACGTTAATGCGTAAACATAAAGTAAATGTGTCGGATTTTTCGTTTCACCAAAATTGTCAACACAATTACGTTGGAACGAAACAAGCCATAGGAAAAATAATGGTTGCATTAGACAGAGGGCCAAAAAATGGCCGGGGTAAATAATTTGGTGCATGTTGTTAATACAGTAATTGAAACCGATTAAGTGAATCAAATGTGGAAATATTCGAGAGGGGTAATGACGATATATTAATGGGGTCAAGTGGTACTCGACTTCACCTAACTTCAGGTGGAGAGAAATTTGAAATGTCTGAACGTGAATGAGCGAGAAAGGACGTGATTTACACGCACAAATGGTGGGAATGGTTGTGTAAAGAGGTTATTAACAAACTGCACTCTGAAAAATTCCGAGAGTGCTGTCAGCGCAGAAATTCGAAAGCTTGAGCATTGCTACTGCACACGGTACATTACACCGCGCTCCCAGCGTTCGTTGAACGCATCAAAGTTCACCGGCGTTTTGTAATTCGTTTACAGGAAAGGAAAGATGCAGTACCTCTCACTCGCGGTATCCTGCTGACACATCTCGCGGACAACACAGCAACACTCAGGCTTACGCATTTCTCCTGTGCAGATTCTACAGTGATTAATAATCAATCAATCAATCTTTATTGTTTAATTTTCTACTTGCTGCTTGGTACTTGAGCACTCGATAGATAACCATTCCAATTTAGTATATTTGCATTTCATTTCTATTTAAAGTTATTATTTCCGCTCTCTCGTTCACTATACAATGTCATCAGTGGTTTGATTAACTCATTTATTCATTTTCTCAGCTCTAACTAGATTCACTATGTGAGCATATAATTATGTGGACATCACTTTAATTATTTTTCTTTACTTTTCACCGCCTTCTCGTCTTCAACAGCTTTAATGCAGTCGCTGCCATGGCTATTAATTCGTTCATCCTTCCGATCAATATTTATTCGCTTAATCGTCCAATTGCTTACTTGTTCGCTCATACATCCATGCTCACGTTTATCTGAACGTTCATACTTGTGCCCTCATTCGTTCTGAGCTCTAGTGTGTTGTCTCTAAAAGCAATCGATTCGCCGCTAGGCTCATTGGCTTCTCGTGTGCCCACCTGCTCCTGCGGAGGCAAGCGAGCCGTTCAGCATCAGCCCCTGCGCGGCATGCTGGTGCAGTGCCCCCAGGAAGCCCCCCGGCAGGTCAGCCATGCGCAGCTTGATGGTCATGGTGGGCTCCGGCTTGGGTAGTGGCTTCTCCCGTGGAGAGAAGGGTCGTCCAGTGGACATGATGTAGAAGAGTGACACCAGGATCACGCAGGACGACAGCAGCATGACTACGCCGAACGAGTACATCACCGCCGTCGGGATGCGCAGCGCCCCTCCAGCCGATGCCTCGTCGCCCGAAAGGAGCTTGCCTGCGTGGTGAAGGGGAGGAGAAGGTAGCCGTTATTCCTTCCTTGTTTGAATAATTACCAAGCATATTGCGTCTGTAATGAACACTGTGAGTACCGGTGATGGGTGCCTCCTCCATGTTGCCATTGTCTTCCAGCCGTACTTCCTGAAAGATCTCGGCTTCATTGGCGTCCTCAGCGGTGCGCCGGGATGCCCTCCGCTCCATTTCCGCTTGCGATGCCTGCACGGAATAGGAGAGTTGCCTTGATGCCCACACAGCAATGCTTCCTTTTGAACAGGTACATCATGAGCTCGAATCGAACGTGAACATGTTAGTGCGTCATCGTGAGAACAGCCAGGCTACAAAATTCTTTCTGTGGGTGATGTCGGCGTCACGATTTCACAGATTTATCGGTGCAGAAAATGAGAACACAGCCTACCTAACCCTCGCGTGGGATTCGAACCCGGTGCTTTTCGACGGGTAATCATCGCTATCCACTCCTTTGTACATTCGACGGATCATCGCCGCGTTGTTTTCCCTCGCTTGTGCAACTGGCAGCCTCTAGCGACGTGCTTTGGAAAATCTTTTCGTTCGCATTCATCTCTGCTCCAGTAAGTCTAAGGCAAGACTCCTGGTAAGTGACAACTTTGGTTCTAACGCTTGACCGGCTTTCGCGGCGGCTTTCATGCGCAAGGACTCGGCTTTTTCCCACTTCTCCACTTCCTAAAGGCTAAAAAAAGACCTCAGGGAAGTACCTCGTGGGCCGCGTGGACTTGCCGAATACTTGAACCACAGGCATAGGACGCAAATTACCTAATTTGTCAATGTGTGACTCTACTCAGTTCGTCATCACACACCCCTCATTAAATCTATACGAACATGCGAACCCACTCCCCACAGCATCCATCGCATAGGTCGCTACTGAATCTTTCGTGGTATTCCTCCGAATATGAGGTGGTCTCTATCGTTTCCCATCTCTTGCAGGCACTCGATAGACACGAAGCAAAGTAAAAAAAAAAAAAAAAAACGGAAGGATACACAGCTCTTTATAATGCTGATCTGAATAAAATTATTCTTGAACATCGGGTAAGCGTGAGTATTTTCGTCGCTTAAGTTTAATGTGTGTGCGATTTATTGCTGTTCTCACCCAAGCTTACATTTATCTCCAGCATTAGTCCCTAATATTTGGAAAACACGTAGACTCCGCCTCAGAATGTATGACGCAATAGTGCTAACGGCCCCCGACTTCGGCTCATTAATTGATCCCGATTCCCGTGCATGCTCTTTTCTTCTCGCGGGATCACTAATCCCTTAATTCATTCCCCTGTTATCTCACACGTAATCACATCTAACCTACCGCGTTATGCAGACCACAACCCGACATGGTTTAGCTCCGCTCTCTTGATTCAAGGGTCTCGGATTTGATTCTTCTTAGTCGAAAAAAACTACAGAAATGTGTCAAAAATACGACAAAATATCCTGTAGTTCTGACGTAACCATCAGATTTTTCTGTAGTTCTGTAGTACTTTTGTGTAGTTCTGTAGTTTTTCTGTAGTCCATTTCTGTTGTGTGTAGTTCTGTAGCACTTTTCTGTTGTAACTACAGAAAGTTCTGATGTTACTACAGAATATTCTGTTGTCACAACAGGTTTCCCGTCAAAAACAGCACAGAAATTCTGTCGTAACATCAGAAAATTGTCTGTAGTTTTTTCCGACTGGGATCTCAAAAAACTACCCAAGTTGGCAGCGGCTACCAACACTTCTATGTTAGGTGGTCCCACAGCGCCACACAAAGCGCCAACCAGTCACTGTTCTGCCATGTTCCCTACCGAAGGTATGCCCTTAGTTTTTCGCTCACAAATCTGACGCCATTATTGTCTAGGCCAGAGGAAGTAGCACCAGCAATGGACGTGGGTACAACTCAACGCATCATTGCAGCAGCACTGAACTGCAAATCCACACCAACAACCCAACACCTAAGAAATATTAGAGGGAATATGCCGGTGGTATGAAGAGATGTGAATAGGGGTCGAGGAGCGAAGACTGCAACACAAGACGACCAAATAATGAAAGAGGTGAGCTCGTCTTGCTCGCATCGGCGCTCTCGCGGCGTCATTCACTCACCGTCTTGAAGCGTACGAGAACGGCGCCGGAGGACCGGGAGGAGACGGCGATGTGCCGGACGACTTCTTCTTCAATTGCCCGCGCGCCACGCCCTCGCTGCCAGCTCGCTGATAGTCGCCCTTTTCGTCCTTTTTGCCACCACTGCATTCCTTTTTAGTTTTCTTTTTTTTGTATTTTTAGTACTTTTTTTGTATTTTTGCTGCACGGAATTTAACAGGGATGATGACAAACAAATGATAGGGCTAAGTTTTGCGACTTAATACATCAATCAGAGTGAGCTGCATGAGCCATATAGGGCTTCATCAAAAAAACCACGCCGCTTAGTTCAAAAGACAGCTTCGGCAGTCATCTCCTGTGGACAATGGCGTTGCAGCGAGAGTCGATTGCCAGGCAAGGCAAAGAATATTCACTGTTCTCGCGAGGCAGCTGCTGATGAACTATTTGGGGAATGGGGAGCAGGAGGGTGTTCTCACATCCTCACTGTCTGTGCTAAAGTGCCGGCTTCCTGCACAAACGCTGCATTGGAGGACTGCCAGCAGTGTGACGGGCATGTCCATTTTCAAGAAACGGGAAGGTGTCTGTAACTGCTGATCGATGATTGACAGTTTCCTCTCGAAAAAGTGTGCGGTGAGATAGTGATCACAATCGGTGGTCCTTGCAACGCCGATATAAACACTAGGAATTATAAATACATACTGAAAATGTGTTTCGAAGTCCAAATCAAACCCCTAATTGTCCCTTTGACAATCTGATTATGGTCGCAGGCGAGGCTCGCGCTCATTCACAGGTTCAGTAGAGTAACCTGGAACCCCAATGATGCTGTTGCAGCAACTAAACTTACAAGTACGCGACGTGTGGCTTGTACTGCATCGTGGATGAGCGTGCCATGTTGAATCGTCTAAAGGCTTCCAGTGAATCTCTGAAGATTACTACAGGGTTGTAATTATTAATTATTCTTGTGTAGTGCTGCTTCGAGTCCGGAGCAGCCGTAGCCAGCGTGAAGTTGCGTGCCTTCAAATCACAGAGAACGTCCACTGCTGCACGTGCTGCGGGATGCGCTAATAACATGACTGCGCGTTGATCGACCGCTTCGGAACGAATGCATGCCGCCGCTGTTTTCTCCTGCGCGATAGCTCATTTTGAATGGTCGCTTTGACTTTTATTACTCTCACCCCAGCCCATAATCCCAGAAATAAGCGACCCTACCCCTTACTTTCTAGACGACATAGTGATTTTCAAACTCGTAAGCCAAGCAAATAGGCAGTG
The DNA here is from genome assembly GCA_023969395.1 of Amblyomma maculatum. NCBI lineage: Eukaryota > Metazoa > Arthropoda > Arachnida > Ixodida > Ixodidae > Amblyomma > Amblyomma maculatum. The sequence goes on along the minus strand of JAJIZL010019382.1, from coordinate 1,123,349 downwards.
TGTAATCGTCATAGCAGCGACATACATTCTCAAGGTTTTCATTGACGTCAACATTTTCTTCCCCTCTAAGATTGTCCGATCCCTTGGTGTTGAATGGGTACCCTATGTAAGCCACGTCTGCCTTCTACAGCTCATGGCTGATTTCCACAATATTATATACTCCTAAGTTATTCGATGCAGTTGGAAACCATGTGGAGGATGTTAGCAGTCACTCCGCAAGTCGGGCATGCATTAGTGGGGTATTGCGCGGGCCAGATCTTTTTGCTTAGAGTTGGATTGCGGAACGTAGGCAAGCATGTGGCTCCATCCAGTGGCTTAGCTATAAATGATATCTTTGTTTGGAACTGCGTATTTCGTTCAACGAAGTCGCACATGCTTTATTACTTCTGCGTACGTTAGCACGGATGAATGTTTTTGAGAAGGACGATGACGGATCTCGGAATGTATGGCCGCAGTTGTTTTGCCAGCTACCACATTGCAGTATTTACCTTCATTGGTTGGGATGCTCAGAAGACTGCGGTGAGACTGTCCGCAGTAGTGAATACTGCATAATATTGGCGCAGCATGGGCGCAGCCTGGCGTAGTTCCCTACTAGGATACGCCCTACCGACCTGCTACTTGTCGCTCATGGTCGAAGTAGTTGCTCGGTTGTGCGAATGCGACTTCCTCGACATACGCTATGCTGCTTAAGCGTCGGACAGTGGCGCTGGCTATCTGCTTCCCCAAGCTGATGATGATGGTCGCTATTGCTGCCTCATAATCTTGTAACGGCAGGCGTCACTGCATGGAGTGCTTGCTTTGAGTGGTACGACTGTATGCTCGGCGTGTTTTACTCAGGCCTGTCCCCGTGTACTTTGTCAAGTAGGATTCATATCGGTTGAAATTACGACTTTTACTCCCGACTCGTGGCGAAGGGCAGACTGGTCCATGGTGTGGTAGTGTTATTTGCAACGGAGAAGGGAGAGGGGGTGGTGCTATTGCAATCGCTCAAGGGTCCTGATGCTTGCGCAGCTGAGGAGTAGAGGTCGTCCTTCTCGAACGCCACCAGCAAGCATGCATTTGCGCGCCTCTACGTCAGCACTACACATCCAATGTTTAGAGCTGACAATCGATAAGTTACATTTTTTATGCCGATCGCATTGTTGTAAGGCACAGAATAGTGAACGGAGTGAGAAATATTGTCACGCTTTCACTATGCATTTCGTGCAGCTTGAATACAGGCAACGGTCTCAAGAAGGTGCACCCCATCCTGCCAGCTTGGGTTCACCTCCAGAAATCCTGGACTTTACGCGTTATGCAGCCAAGCAACATTCTTTTCTGCTTTTCCCCCAATTTAGTATATGCATTCTTTCCTTCGTGGAGCTTTTCTTGTGTCCGCCCATAGCGGTATGCTTGTTGACGAGGTAACAAAAACGTACCGAATCTAAGGGATCCGCAAATAATCTAAAGGCATAAAAAAGATAATGATCTCGACATTCTCGTCAAGGAAAAGAAAATCCCGTTAAAAGATAGAGGTAGCTTTCGCTGCACTTATTTCTCTTATTTGCACTTCGCCAGGACACAACTCGTTCAATCTCCCGCTCACCAGAAATGCCACTTATTTTTATTTATTTATTTTGCATACCCTCAATCACCAAAGCATTGAAGAGGGGAGTGGAATGCAGGGATACAAATAAAATGAATACGCGGTGACATCTACTAGAACAGTGAACACTTGACGCAGAGCACATTACATAAATCAGTATTAATGACCCAAATTACAACAATGGCTGCAATATAATCTTATATAGCAATCAGTAACCACGTCCTATTCCTTATTACTCTGCCACCATTTCTTTTCTCGTCTATGAGAAAACAGGGCTAAGATGCCGGCACCACGTCATCATCAGCAGCTACTTACCGAACGTCTAGCCTGTTGTCTGAATGTCTCCTTAAAGAGGAAGAAGACGGCGACTGCTCCTTCATTCCAGCCGTATCGATTGTCGTGCCGCTTTAGACCAGTGCTCTGCAACCGCAGTTTCAATCGTAAGTTGGTCCAAAGAATTTCAGTGCCGTAGAAGACGTGCGATCGATGCAAGGAAATATGCTTCAGTGTAAAACTGCATGCTCTTAACCTGATCCACCGATGTCTACTAAGGCACGTGCTATGTTCGGTATATTCGCAGTCATTCTTTTTGGTCACAGATTGTTTAACACCATGTGTGCCGACCTTTGCTTGCAGACCAATGGCACATTTACTGAGGTCGGTGGCGTCGCGGTCGCGGCGTCGTCATTGTTTGCGGCGCCTTCTGCCACTGCTGTGCTTCGTTCCGCTGGCCGTGCTCACGATGCGAATCTTCTCCAGGTACGTTACCGTACACCTTTTTGGCTAGATAGAAATGCTTATTCACAGACCAATGCCTAGATTGGGCTCCGTTGACTTCACGCCTGTCGCCGGCATCCTCATAAGGCATTTAGCGAGGTCGTCAGTCCTCATGAGCGCTTTCGTAATAAAGCGTTTTGTAATCTTAAATGAGTCTAGGTGTGTAGCACAAGATTCCACAACGTGCAGGAGACTTCAAATGTTACTAACCGTGAGCAGCATTGTGTATAGGGAAATAAACGTGTCCTAGATGACAGAGACGCACAATGGAAGTATATAGACAAACACGGACCACAGAACAAGAATAAGTGGTAATATAAATATTCCCTTCTCTCTTTAAGCTCATAAGAGTTTGCATAGGTCGGTTTAGGACATGTTCTCACTGAACAGCAATGTACGGCGTAATGTTTCTGACTACGTATATGCACGATCTCGGCACTGGAACAAAACATGAGGTCATAAGCGTTACTAATAATATCATTATCAAGCCATGGTGTTTCATCAGATGAACATTGGCAGCTTCTGAAACTTAAGTCTCGCCGATGTTCATGGTGTTTTCCCAAGCTTTGTTCAGCGAGTCAGTTAGCGTTCAAGTTTTCTTGTCATGCCTGTTTAGTTTTTTTTTTTTTCAGGAGTCCAACCAAACCACTGTCGCGAGAAGGTTTGGATCGGCAACTGTTGGAGGATATGAAGTCGTTCACTGAGCAGCATCAAGTGATGCGGAACATCTCTGAGGTGAGAGGAAAGTGTGCCCATTTCAGGCATTCCTCAATCACACAAAAGATCCAGGCAAACTAAAAATATGAGAGCTCCTTCATGTTCATGTTCAGGCGCGTGAGAGTATTGTGTAGGCTGAGCATTTGCGCCAGGTTCTTGCAAGGACGATCTCAGCAAAACTTGTAGAATTTTCGCCTTTAGCGACGCTCAGTGCGACAATATAATGGCACGCGACAGCTCGACTGTACCGCATTTAGAAGGACTCGAAGCTGGCATCTATGTCATGCATTTTCCTCCACTTTACTTGTGGCGTCACCTGTTGTACTTTCCAAGCAAGCCGCGCTTGCTCCCACGTTTACTTCCATAATGCGCGAACACGGACTGCATGCGTGCAGTCCGTGAAAAGGTGTGAAAATCACAGCAGAGATATCACAGTGAGAGAGACGGCACACTGTACCACTGCCGGCCATTTATAGTGACGTAGTGAATACCCTGTGTTCTATCCTCTATCGTGGCCCTCTACCGCGCGTGGGGTAAAACAAGGGATAAAGAAACGAACAAACATAGCAAAAATTACCTGCACAAATGCTATGTCCTTAGTGTACCCGTCCTTTTCGCACACTTGTGAAGTCGAACTGTTTAACATACTCTGCATTACAATTCAACATGGTTGAGTATTATCTTGTGTAATTACGCGTAGCTAATTGCGCAATTATTTCAGTTCGTTTATGAATATACAGGTTGTGCGGAAATTAATTATATGATTTTGGCGGAATTACGGATATATTTCGTTAGGTTTTTCAGCTGGACAATGAGTTTTTGGCCTTC